>CAUYQV010169612.1:0-23727 GCA_963574575.1 Galagoides demidoff
TAAGTTTAAATCTAAAATTTCTTTGCTAAGCTTCTTGTTGGAGGATCTATCCAACTCTGCCAAAGGAGTATTAAAATCTCCAACTCTGATGGAGCTGGGAGAAATCAAGTTGCTCATGCCTATTAGAGTATCTCTTATAAACTGAGGAGCTTTCTGGTTGGGTACATAAATATTGATAATTGAAATCTCATTGTATTGAGTATTACCCTTAACAAACATCATAGAAAATTGACCAGAATATTACTGGAGATAAAGATACATAGTTCATAATGAAAAGGAGTGAATTCAATAAGATGTTAAAATCCCAAATGAGTGTATACACCAATAACAGCTTCAAAATGTGAAGTAAAAATCGACTTAACTGAAAGAATTTTTAAAATTCAGTTTACAATGAAAACTTTTACCATTTCTCTACAAGTAATTAATAAAACAATTTTTTTAAATTAGTAAAGATATGTCCTTGATAAACTCTAAGCCAAATAAGTCACAAGAGAAACTGGAAAATCTTTTTAAAAGAAGGACCAAAAAACAAATATCCCAAATCCATAAGCTATACCTAGAAACTGACATTAAAAAAAATTAGCAATAGCTTAGAAATATATGAAATACATTTTTTGAAAAAATATATGGTAAATTTCACACAATAAAATTTCTTACCTTAACCATTTTAACTATATAGTTCAAAATGTTAACGATATCCATACTATTGTGAAATCAATCTCCGGAACTTTTTCATCTTGCAAATGGAAACTCCATACCCATTAAACAACTCTCCATTCTTCTCATTCTTCTTTCCTCTGAGCAGTAGCAACTGCCATTCTACTTTCTATCTTTATGAATTTTAATTTTACTCCAGGTACCTTATGTAAAGGAATCATATTGTATTTATTCTTTGGTAACTTTCTTATTTTACTTAACATAATGTCTTTAAAGGTTAATACATGCAGCATGTGTCAGAATCTCCTTTGATTTTAAGGCTAAATAATGTTCAATTGTATGTATGTGTATATATGTATTTGTGTGTATCTATATGTATATATACACACACAGACATATCACAATGTGTTTATCCATTTATAAGTTGATGGACATTTGGGTTTGGTCCTTCCCACTACTGAGCTACTATGAATAATGCTGTTATTAATACATAGAGATTATTTAAATGTACAAAACCTTCAATTTAAATCAGAAAATCCTACAGAAAGAAACTAAAGAAAGTCTAAGTATATATATATGTGTGTGTGTATATATTTTTTTTAATCTGAAGACTAATTGATTTGCATAGACTTGCATAGATTAATTTGTATTCACCTAAATTCATGCTGAAAACCTAAACTCCACTCTGGAAACAGGTCCACTAAGGAGGCAATTCAAATTAAATAAGTTCATAAGGGTAAGGCATTCTATATGAATGGTGTCTTTCTAAGAAGAGAAAGAGATCCCAGAACTCCCTGGTGGCCACCTACATGTATAAACTAAGGAAAGAGTCCTCACCAGAAACTAACCATCCTGGCACCTTGATCTCGCACTTTGAGCCTCCAGAATATGAAAAAATTACAAAATTAAATTTCTATTGCTTAAGCAGTTCAGTCTTTTGTTTTGAAAGCCCAAGCAGACTGATACAGGATTTATCAGCTTGGATTCAGAATAATTATTGTCAAATCTTCCAATGGGCAAAATCAAAACTTAGAAAGGGAGGTATCTGAATTATGGATGCTTAGTTTATACTTACAACAAATGTGGGTACAATATCTTCATTATTTCCAGATAAAAGAACTTTTCCATATTCAAGCTAAAGTAATCCTAAATCACTTCCAATTCAATCTATCATTGTTCATCGGCATGATTCATTTCTAGCAGACTATGACTCTACTTGTACAATCAATGACACTGTAAATATCTTCCTTATTGTTTCCACTTATATTATTATCCATATTTTTTATGTATTATTTTCAGTTCATTGAGAGTACAAAGAATTAGTTTACACTGATTGCTTTTGTTAGGTTAAAATCCCTCTTATACTTATGTCCTGCCCCCAAGAGGTATGCCATGCCCTGGGACCCCTCCATTCCGTTCCTTCCTCCCCTCTCCCCACATTGAATTAATCTGAGTTTTTCTTTTATGAGGGTATGTATTAGATCATTTACTGGCTTCATATTAGAATTGAATACATTGCAATACTTTACTAAGAAGAATGTGTTCCAACTCTATCCGGGTTAATACAAAAGATGTAAAATCACCATCTTTTTTAATAGCTGAATAATATTTCATGATATACATATATCACAGCTTGTAAGCCATTCCTGAGTTGGTGGGCATTTAGGTTGTTTCCATGTATTTGTGCTTGGAAATTGAGTGCCATAAACAGTCTAGTGCAAATGTCCTTATAAGAAAAGGATTTATTTTCTTCTAAATATATAATTAAAAGACATATTAGTTTATGAGTTCAAAATATTAATGTTAAAATATCAATTCTTCCCAAATTAATCCGTATGCAGAGCCAATGCAATCCTGTCAAAATCATAGCACGTATATTTTTTAGACATTGGCAAAAGGATTCTAAAATATGAAAATTTGATTCTAAAGTATGAAAATTCAAATGATCTTGAATATTCAAAGAATTTTCAAAAAGAATAAGTCATAAGATTTGCATTCCCCACATTTAAGAGTTACTACAGCTCTATAGTATTCAAGAGCAGGTGACATTGGCATCAGGAGAGACAGGTAGGTCAATGAAACAAAATGTCAAGTATAAAAAGAGACTGATCAACTGATTTTCAATGAATATCAGAATAGTGTTTTCAAGAAATGATGTTAAAACAGTTAGATGGCCATATACTCCCCCAAACTGAACCTTAATCCATACCTCATATCACAATATTAATTCAAAATGGATCACAGGCCTAAACATAAGATCTAAAACCATGAAACAGCCATAAAAAATAGAAAAAATTCTTTGAGCTCCTGGGGCGAGTAAAGTTTCTTAGATTGAAAAACAAAATCATAAACCATAAATAAAAAATTTTAGAAACTGTAATTTATTAAAAGTGAAAGTCTACTTTTTGAAAGAATATTGAGAAATAAAAAGTCAACAAAAACACTACATGGAAATATTTTCAAAAGATGTATATAAATAAAAACTCATGTTTGAAATCTAGAAAGCTCTCTTACCATTGAAAAATACCAAGAAAAACAACTAGATTTTTTTAATGGTCAAAGGATTTGAATATATAAAAAGATGTTCAATATTATTTGTTATTATAAAAAGGCAAATTAAAACCATTAGAAGATATCACTGCATGCTGACTAGAACGGCTAATATTAAAAAGACTTTAATATTAAAAATACCAGATCAGATAATGGTAAGGATAAGAAGCAACCTGGACCTCTCATAGATTGCTCATAGGAATATAAAGTAGGAACACTATGTACTCTGGAAAATGGTTTGGCTGTTCTGTAAAATATCAAACATATACTTACTGTAAATAGCCTAGCAATTCCTCTCCTAGGTATTTACCCATGAGAAATGAAATCATACACCCACAGAAAGACTCGGACATGAACATTCATAGTCCATAAATGGGTGAATGGATAATCAAATTATGGTAATACATTCACAGATCTCTACCTGGGTACTACTACTCTGAATTACTAGACTTCTGATCTTGTCAGTGTTACTTAGCCACCCTGAGCCTCATCTATAAAATAGGTTCCACTATTTCAGAGGACTGTTTGCAGATTACATAAAATAGTGTTTTGTGTAACAATCACTCTACATAGTTACAATTGTCACCCTCATCATCGTTATATTTAAGTTGTCAAAAAATTCTGTACACAAGATCAGCCTTAAAACAAGTTATTACTTTCCCTGAGGCAAGTCACAGAAACTGTTTGCCCCTCAGCCTTGTTACAGGCATATTTCGTTGTTCAGGACAACAGCTTACTTAACTTCTATGTATCTCTAGAAATATTGTGGCAGTAAGCTATTCAGAGGCTTTGTCCATTAGGCTGGACCATTTTCATTTTCCTTGCTTATCTAGGCTTTCCTTTTTCCAGCTGTTTTGATTTTCTAAAACCGGAGCAAATAGACCTGAAAAAAATGCCTGCAGATAATATTTTGTACACTGACAGCAATGAGATAGTAGTGTCAATTACCTGAAAAGTTAACAGACACATTTTTTTGTGACCCATAACCTATCAGCATAGAGCTGGCATGCTGTGTTCGTTTGGGTCACAGTCAATAGATAGGGAGCTTTTAAGGAAATTCAGCACATCACATCATCATTCCAAATGATCATTACAACTATCATAAGTGTTTTTCTGAAACCCTGATCATAACAGAATCATTCTCACTCTCCAAATCATGAAGGAATTGCAAGTTTTATCAGGTAACTTTTGTTATTTGCTTCTTACATCTCATAAGCTTGAGTTGGCCACACTTGGGTGTCAACTTCCCTCTACCGGGCTAATGAGGCTTTTCCCCCATCATCCTATTTAAACTGCTGTTGTAAAGAAAATCAACGGTTCCCATGTTGCCAAATTCACCGATCCTTTCTTTCCCTTAAACTGCCCTCCCTCAGTGGCATTCAAAATTAGTGCCTGCTCCTGGCTCCTTTGGGGTACTTTCTTCTTGTGCCTTCTAGGACACCAACCACATTCTTCTAGTTTTCTACCTGCAACACTGGCCACTGCTTCCCACTCTTTTTTGCTAGGTCTCTAAATGTTGGGATGTTGTAGGCCCCCTTCCTGGGACACCCCCTTCTCTCCAGCTATACCCCCGACTTTAGTTAGCATCTGGAGAACTCAAAATTTGAATCTCCAGCCTTGACTTCTCTAAGAATGCCTAACTCATGGTGTCTGTCTCTGTCAGAACACCACTAGAATTTCTAAAACAGAACTCTTCATATTTCCTCTCAGGGCTGGTCCCTCCCCAACACCCTAGTTAGTCTACTTACATGAACAAATAGCATCACCACCAATACTGCGGCTCAAAATTCTAGAACTCATGACTGCTCCCTCTCTTTCCCCATCACTCACCCTCAATGTCCAATCCTACTGGCTCTCCCTCCAAACTAGATCCCCAAAATTCCATCATTTCTCCTTCCATCTGCCCAGCCAACAGTACCCCTCATCTGCACAACTTTAGCAGCTCCCAACTGGCCTCCCCACTTCTGACATTCTAGTCCACACAGACTACACAGGGTAATCTCCATAAACCATGAATCAAACCATGTTTAAAACTTTCAGGGCCTTCCCAGCACACCACAGTTAAAATCCAAGCTCCTCACCCAGGCCATCAGGCCCCGTGTGATCTGTCCCCTTAGCTTCTCTCCTGCTGTTTGCCTCTCACTTATTCTAGCCATGTTGGCTTTATTCCTGTTTCCTAACCAGGCCACCTTCATTCTTGCCTCAGGGTTTTTGTGTATATTGTTTCCTCTGCCTGAAATTCACCTCTTATGCAAACAACGGAATGGTAAGACCTCACCTTATGAGAAGATGAACGAGAGTCCGAAAGGGATGGCATACACCCAAAGCTGGGTAGGGCATAAGCAGAAAGTCCAGGGCTTCCCCATCCTCCTCGGGGGAAACCTGGGGCACGAGTGAGACCAGGGTGGAAGGTCTGGCAGCTGCTCTGTGTCCAGGGTGTGTGATGCCAGGTGTAGGGAGTTGAAAAGATGCTAATGGCCCTGATGAGGTGGACATCAGGGGAGATCCAGACTGTTCCTGGGAGATATGTAAGAATCAAGGAGGAAAAAGGGGCTCCAGAAAAGATGTAGGATATGAAAGGAGAGAAGAGAAAGGGAGAGTGAGACTTTGAATGGTGAGGAACTAGACCACTTGCTTTGTAAGGAGGAGGTACAGACTGGAATGGCTTATTATTCTTTGGCTTATGTAGGTTCCAGGATTGCTCAAGGGGGAGATCTAGTTTTTGTACCTTACCTTGAACTGGAAAACACAAAATAAGCACCCAGTTCCATAAGGTTTATGGTTGTGAGAGCACAAAAGAGAGAAACAGAAAAAGAAAACATTCAGGGTGTTACGTAGGGGCCCTGAAGTCTGTGTAAACGAGGAGAGAAGGGGGTTTAGAGAGGAGTGGATCTTGGTGGTCTCCCATCTTCATACGAGGCAAGTTCTCCTTGCCTAGCTGTTTGCATGCGGTTTGTGCAAGAAGGGCCCAGGGCTGGCTTCCACACTGCCAGGGACTCCCACTCCGCCTGACAGAGCCTCCTCAGGCCCTGACACGCATGTGTATGACACAGGCTCTTTTTCAGCCTGTGCTTCTCCCCAGAAAAAACAAAGTTGGCATCTGATTATAGTTTAGAGTCTCCTCACACCAGCCGTACTGTTGTAAACATATGTGTTTTCTTACCCAGCCCTGCCTCTCAGCTGCCCTGTGGTGAAAACTAGGGCAGTGTACACTCCTGCCTCCCACCCACCTACTCTGCCCCATTACTCTAATAGCAGATTCCCTCAGGGAAGCCCCTCAACCTGTTGCCCTGGGGCTGTGCTGATCTGTCCCAAGAACAACAGCAAAAGGCATCCTCTTGAGGTGTTTTCAGCATTTGACAGCCCTTCCTTGGTTATTATGGTTGGAAACATAATAGTTTCTAGATGTATCATTAAAGATGATATTTCCATTGTTCTCTTATTGTTTGGCAAGAGTTTTGGTGAGAGAACTTTTAAGAAAAAATTGACCAAGACTTCTCAACTCCACCATCTTAAAATTATGTCAAGGAGAAAATCTTAAGGGGTCTTGAAAAGAGAAAGGAGAACAGTCCCAGAGACTCCTGAATGGTCGCTATTTAGACTCTTTCCTAAGCATCTCAGCAAAAGACTCAGTTTGTCCAGAATCTAGATGATGTCTGGTGTATGATGGACATCCACACAGCTCTGACCCTGCGTGACCGACATCCACACAGCTCTGACCCTGCGTGACGGACATCCACACAGCTCTGACCCTGCGTGACGGACATCCACACAGCTCTGACCCTGCGTGACGGACATCCACACAGCTCTGACCCTGCGTGATGGACATCCACACAGCTCTGACCCTGGCAGTCTTCCAGGGGCCGTAAACTTCAGGCTTCCAGAGCTCTACAGTCCCCATACCCTTTACCCTTGGTACCTCCTGGGGCCTCCCTGGCCTGGACTCCAGCACAGCCCTTGTTCTGAGATAACCACTGCTCCAGAAAAAAACAAACTAAAAAAAGACATTCTTGTGAAAAGACTTTGGTAAAATACATTAATAAATTCAGCTTGTCTCCCATACCTAGATTTTTACTCACCAAAGAGTTTTAAAATCTGCCATATACTTTTAGCCTCAATGGTAAAACTCAGAAGGTGAACCTGGCAATATCCTAGGTGGAAAGTGTCAACCAACTTTTTCCTAAACAACCAGACAGTTCCTGGGCAAAAATCCACCTCTGTCACAATGACAACTCAGAAAGCAGCCAGCAAACAAAAGGGTGTGGATGAGTTTCAAGAAAATCTATTCTTTAAAACAGGTGGCCATCCCGCAGGCCATAATTCTAAGATCCAGAAAATTCACACAAGTTGGTTTTCTCATTATTTTATAAAATAAAGATGTTGCAGGACAGGAAGATTTAGCACAGCCAGCTGACAGACACAGTGTCTGTATGGGGGCTGAGAACAAGTCTCTGTGTTATGACTCAGGACAAGTTATTTAACCTCAGTTTCATTTTCTTCATTTGTAACACATAAATAAAAGTAGCTAATCCACAGTGGGCACTGCGTGTGTTATACCATCCTCCAATAGGCCCGTTTGACCATATTAACTCTTTTATAGAAAAATGCATGAAAGTCTAAGACCCTCTCTCTGTTGGATTACTATGTCATTTCTTCACTGTTCTCCTATTTTGTCCTTTAAAGTCTATTCTCAACGTGGGAGTCAGAGAGAACCCAATTAAACAAGAGTCAGATCACATCACCCCAGCTCCCAACCTTCTGTGGTTTAGTTTCTTATTCAGAGTGGCCATCAAACCCCTCCAATGGTACTTAGGCCTTATGTAAGCCCCTCCCCCCAAACCAGTCCCCCCTTTACCCTCGTCTCTTCCTACCCTTCCCCCTCTCACTCTGGCCACCTCAGGGCCTTTGCACTGGCTCCTTCCTCTGCCTAAAATGTTCTGCCCTACATATCCATGGGGTTTTTTGCTCAGCTCCTTTGGAAACTAGTTTAAAGGTCACCTTCTTAGGGAGGCTTTTTACCAGCCCCCAATTTAAATTTATAGTCCTTCTCCTTTCTGTCCCAAACCCCCATTCCCCTTCTCTAATTCTTCATTTTCTTCAATACAATTTACATCTCCCAATAGACCATACAATTTATTTACTTAGTTAAAAAAAAGAAAAGAAAAATAGTATTCCCTCCATTCTAAAATTTAAACTCCAGAGGGGTAAGGATTTTTGTCTATTTTTGCTGTTTTATTCCCTACACTAAAAACAGTGCTGGATATCCCTCAGTCTCTCACTGATCTCTGATGAAATCACATAACTTGTGCCAATTCTGACAACAGGAAATTCCATCACAATATACCTATGTCATGAGAACCATTAAAGAGTATGTGCTATTTTATTTTTAATAGAAGAGCTTAATATAAAAACTTAAGGCCAATAATAATTACTTGCATGATGACAATTCACAAAGTAACATAATGGCAAACAAATGAAAAATATTGCCCCCAACAATAATAATACTCAAATTGGCAAGCACTCTGAAGAAACACTATTATGAAAACATTTGTTTTCAAAACACGTCAGGATATGCTTTTATCTCATAATTACATTTCAAGTAACTTGTCCAAAAAAAAAAAAAAAACAGAATGAAGACAACCATATAAAAAGATGCAAATTGCAGCATTATTTAAAATAGTGTAAAATGCACAAAATCTAACAGCCAGTAATGCAAGAGTGGCTAAAGCAATTCTGACATCCTCCCCAGGGCCACCTACTCTTCCCATTCCTAAAGACACCGTGCCTGAAGCACCTCTGTCCCATATTACTCTTCTCTTCCAATTTTGGAAAGCATTATGTTCTTTGCTTTTATACCATTTAACAAAGTTATAATTATGTATTTGTTTTGTGCTTATTTTGTATTGTCCATTCCGACCATCAGACTATAAGTTGCGTGAAGGGAGGAGCTCTCTGTGCTTTTTCATGGGATGGTCCTCAATCTATAACTTCTGGCACATGATAAACATCCAAAATTCGTTGAATAAATGAATGCACAAACAAAAACTTTTATTCCACTGAAATATTTCTGAAAAATTGTTATGGCATCGAAAATGCTCACAATATGTTATTCATGGGAAAATGAAATTCACACTGCATTATTAATATTTCAACAATGGATATGGAAAAAAAGACAGTGAAAGAAAGTAGTCCATAATATGAATTAGGTGTTAAAAAATATAAATGTTATTTGTTTCTTCTTCGTATTTGTCTATATTCTAATTTTTTTGCATGTATTATTTCCATAATAAAATAATGTGTAAGTCCTGGGAGAAAGTCCAGGCACAGAGGAGCAGGCAGAGAGTGAAGTGCCAAGAACCTCAAGGATAACTCTGGCCATGACTGTAGGCCATGTCCTCAATACTATGCTGGTATTAAGGACATAGGTATTAAGCCTAAGCCTTAATACTGTTGTGAACTAGCAGATCAACAATTACAGGCCCACACAAGAGAAAAACACAATTAAATTCAAGAAGGGGTAGGGGGGAGGGAGGGTGTTTGGTGAATTCTCACCTAACCGGTACAATGTAGGGTATATGGCACACTACTTGGGTGAAAGACTCAACTGGAACTTGAACTTTACCTTGCAAATGTAAACAGTGTAACCTAATTGTATCATGTTAATCTGAACTTTAAAAGAAGAAAATAGTAAATAAATTAAGTTGTGCTGGAACATGGGCCCACCTGTCCATTCATGTATTGCCTATGGCTGCTTTTATCTACAGAGGCAGAGCTGAGGAGCTATGACTCTTACCCTTTATGATCTGTAAACTCTCTAAGGTATTTGTTATCTGGCCCTTAACAGAAAACACCTCTGAGGTCTGGTCTACAGAAAGTCTTAGACAAGGAAGAAACTGCAAGAAGCCAAGTGGGGGTAACAAGGGCCACTATTTGAAGGGTGACAGTTGCAGACAAATGAGTTTTCACAATTGTCTGTATGTACAGACGGAAGAACAGAAAAAGGTTTCTCTTACAGGATGAGGCAGTTCCCACCAGGTTACATGATTACTAGATACATGTACAGCAGGAAAAGGCTTGGACCCGTTACCTGAAGGATCAGAATTGTAGAGACTGGCAGCTGTTGTTATGGGTCCTGGTGGGTGGATGGCACTTGCCGAAGACCTCTGACTTGCGATCAGAATCCTGCTCTTTGCAGAAGGTAAACGGGACATTGCCCCCAGGCCCAACTGGGGTTTGAGGAGCATGGCCGACCGATAGAAAGTTGGAGGGACTTCGTAGTGAGCATAGGGAGGAGAACAAAATTCTTCTTTCTCAGGGTGGTCTGTAACCTATGGTAAATGACCCAAAAACTCAGTCAGAGAACTTTGTATCATAATATGAATCCTAAACAAGGTCAGGAGACTAAAACAATGACCCCGCGGAAACCACTGAGTTGCTTCATCACCCATCACTCACCTTCTCTGGGCCCAGTGTCCTCACTTCTAGTTACCCATCTCCAAACCCAACTGAATGATCTTGCAGGTCCCTTACAATTCTAATACTCTATGGATATATATTTACTAGGCAAAAAGAAAACTCCCTCTGTGAGATTTTTTAAATTGCACTGTTACAGAATCACTGGAATCTGATTAAGATGGCAATGGATAAATAATCAATGTCAACAAAGCAGAGAAAGAATTTGGTAAATGTTAAAAAAAATTATGAATGTTTTTATCACACTTGTGGGGGAAAAGCACAATTTTTATAACAACTTAGTCTTACAATAAGTAGATGAACTTGACCAATTTCTATTGAGTTGTTACTAGGTAGGCCACTTGGGAAATAAAATTGGCCTGGCTCAGAAGGGAGAAAAGGCTATATGGGAAAATAGGGAGCTTAATAGAAATGGGTTTTCAGGCCTCTGTCGTATTTTTACATAATTAAAAAACAAAGCCTGAATTACCTTCTGTCACTGTCTTCCCTGTGAGGTGTTGCTCCCAGGAACATTTGAGTAAGTTTCACCAGAATGGAAGTTGTAGGTCAGAGTCTTGTCAACTGCTGACTTCACAGCACCTAAAATAGTGTCTAAGCCCAGGCTGACGCCAATAAATACTTATGATAAAAATACTTCACATTCTTTCCTCAGCATAATAACACAATGTTACTGTTACTTTCTCCTGTAGTTAACAGTCTAGAATACAACTTGTGGATACCTTTTTCTATCCACAGTTCTGTACTCAAAAAGCGTTCCTACTATTCGTGTTTCTTCATATTAAACATGGAAGAAGAGAAAGAACAGAATTATCTATTTCCTTTTAGTTACAATAAAAGGTAGTGCTAAGAGCTATGTATGAAAAGATACATCTGTTCATTAACTCTGTTCTAAATCACTAGACATTTTATGCATCTAACTTACATCTCTTCAAGGATCATAAGCATTTAACAATATTTTTAGTAGTGGCTACAAAAGCTTTGATCCAGGCTGTTGAAAGATAAACCCTCGAATTAATATTCCTTTAATGTTGAAACAAATACAAAGTTCTCCTGAAAACTGACATTATAGAAACAGGAAAATAGGCCTTTAAAGTTTGATCATAATCACACTGTAAAATATGCATGATGGTTAAGTAGATAGATTGTATTCAGGCCATGGAAAATTATATTCTGGTGAAAGAACATTCCACATCTGTGCTCTGATAAAATTTTTATCACTCCTTATTTACTATTTCCCAATCAATCTCTAGTTTTTCTCTCATGCTTGTATACCCCCTATCTTATTTTATTTTGGCTTCTATTTTTTTGATGTCATCGCTCATTGTTTTGAGCGGGTGCTTTTATGAAAAAATTATTATCATTCCCAACCTATGTCTCCTGGGTGTTTAGGGTTGCAATCTGCTGATCCCAGTAATTATTCAATTCTTTGGAACCAGATAGCTTTCGGAGGTCTAAACCACCACACTCTCAACTCAAAAATGATCTTAAGGATTTCAGTAACTTCAATGCCTGTCATTTTGTTGGGTAATTTGTTTCTGATAAGATAACAAATTCTTTAAAAAGGTGACAACTATGCCTCTGATGCCTCCGTTATGCATTTTTAAGTAAACAAGGAAATCTACAAAGAGCTTCACACTCTTTTCCTTCAGTTTTATTGACAGAACACAACCAAAGCTGCTCAGTCAGAAACACACAGAGATCAGCCCCAGATGTCCTTGTTTTCCCCTCCTTCTCTAAAAAGGATGTTTTAGAAAAGTAATTTTGAAGTCATAAAAAGCATCCTAAGATTTCAAGCAAAGTCAAGGTGCACAAACAACTTCTTATTGGACTGCCCCTCTTCCTATATGCCCTGTCCTGTTTTTACTGAGATGGTGAGACAGAGGCTAAGGGTGAAGGCTGGCTTCACTAGGAAGCCACTGCAATAGCAGCAGGGGAGTGGGCCTGGGATGCTTAATTTTATATGTCATCTTGGCTGGGCTATAGTACCCACATGTTAGGTCAAACATTACTCCAGATGTGGCTGTGAAGGTATTATTTTAAAGATAAGATTAACATTTAAATCAGTAGACCTTGAATACAGCAGATAACCCATTCATAATGTAAGTGGGCCCCATCCAATCAATCAAGGGCCTTAATAAAAACAGACTGATTTCTCCCGAAGAAGAGGGAATTACTCCAGTAGATGGCCTTTGCACTCAAAATGCACCACCAACTCTTTCCTAAGTCTCTGGACTGCAGGCCTGCCCTGAAAATCACATGGGCCAGCTCAGTCGATCTCTACTTAGAGACACAGGGATGTGTATATATACAGACAGCTAGTGCTCTCTCTCTCTCTCTCTCTCGCTTTCTCTCCCTCTCTCACACACACACCCCTTTCTCCCATGGGTCCCATTTCTCTGGAGAGCCCTCATTGCTGCAGTGCCTTCAGAGAAGAGGTGGCCACAGGGAGTGGGAGGAGTGACAGTGCTGAATCACACAGCTGTATACTGTCCTCTCAACCCTGCCCCTTCTTTGTCCTCCTTTCACCAAAACCGAGAAGTGCTCCCACGGTGTCAGTGGGAGGGAGCGTCCCTGAGACCTCAGGAGAGCCAGAAACAGAGAGCAGTCTAAAAAACTGAGCATGTTTTATCACTGTGGCAGGACTAGACCCCAAAGGATCTCAGAAGCCACTTCTGGGAGCTTTAAAAGTCCATATTGTTCCTGCCAACTGCAGAGAGACTTCAGTTGTTCTTTTTTTTTTTTTTTTTTTTGAAGTTTTTGGCCAGGGCTGGGTTTGAACCCACCACCTCTGGCATATGAGGCCAGCATCCCTACTCCTTTGAGCCACAGGCACTGCCCGGAGCTCTTGTTCTTGATCTCTGTTTCCACTCATGCTCTCCAACCAGCAGAGATCTGTTAAGAATGATGGATGAGTCTGAAGCTGCTTTGGTTTTTACCTTCTAAGACTCTCCTGCTTTGATTTTGATTGCAATCGGTCAGAAATGGGTTCTTTTCCTGGAGCATGAATGGAGCCACCCTGTAGTGAGTTAGGGGCACAGGGGCAGGGAAGGGTGGCTTTCAGATCTCCCTGCTCTGAGCCTGAACACAGGACAGGGACTCACTGGGTCACATCAGATTACAGCCACAGGACCCAATGGCCACAAATGCGCCTGTCTCCCAATTTGGTTAAATAAGGTTGTCACAGAAATGAGCCTGGCTCGACACCCAGGACATCCTGCTCTGCCCTGCAGCCTGGAGAAAGAGTCTGGGCTTCTTAGATAATGGCAGAAAATGGTCCTGGGATGCAGGGCCTAGTGACTGGTGCAAGAGACTCTCACTACATCGGTGGAGTCTCTCTGAACCCTCCAGACTCCCTAAAACCACACAATGTCCATTCAACCTCATTTCCTTGAGTCTGGAGTTAGCTTCTAGATAATGAAGTAAAGAAAATAGTGTTTGGAAAAATATACCTATTATATAGAAATTAGTCCTGGAGAGAATAGAAACAACATAGAAAAGGAATATGCAGAAGAAAAATAAAGAAGGTCATGCAGAAAGAACTATAGACAATAACAGGATTTTTTCATGCATCTCCAGTCAAGTTTCCCTCATGGGTGTGTCTTTGTGGAGAAAAATCTGGGGTTTCTTCACAGCAATCCACAGTGACACTCTGAGAAGGGGAAGGGTTAGTCATGCAGCTCATCAGGTTTGGTGGCTGCACTCCTGGGAGCATCAGCCCTTGTGACGGTGCCCTTGTCTTACAGAAGAACCCAGAATCAGAGTCTGACCCTGAACCCCAGGAGCCCAGGGACATAAGTGTTTAGAAATTTGAGAATGATGCACCACAACCAAACTCAGAGACTGAGGTATAAATCCAGAAGGGCCATGTGTCCACTTCCACAGAGAGACCACTGCCTGGAGCCAGACCTGACTGTCCTCTGCTCTCATGTTCGTTCTGCAAGGCACGTGTGGGAAGCCGCTTGTAAACAGGACACCTTGCAGTCCTGAAGAGCAAGACAAACCCCTGCCGAAGAGATGGAGATCTCAACTCTCCTGTCAGCGTCCTCTCTCCAGGGATGTGACAGGGAAGCCACTTACAATCAGAGGGTTGCTGACAGCCCCAGTATCGAGTCCTCTAATTCAGCCCCAGGGCAGCAGAGGGGTGTGGGCTTGTTGGTTGCCCAGGTCAGTGTCTGTGGCAGAGACTGGATTCCCCTTTCTTCCCTCTGTGCTAGATCTGACAGTTTCTTCTTTGAATCTGTGAATACATTCAAGCAAGCGACAGTCCAACATCGGACTCACTCATTCTCTCTAGAAACCCTTGGTATGCTTTCGTTTGGTTCCAACACATACAGAGTTCATGAGTCAGCTATCACTCAACATTTCTGAGCCCGTGTTTGTGACGAGCATGTTATAAACTCAGGGGCCACAGCTGGGAGCAAAAAATTAAAAAGAAGCTGCATTCTCGTGTGACTTTACATTCCACTCAGTGCAGGGAAACCAAAAATGTATACATGCTGGTGGAGATAAGTGCTAGGAAGAAAAAGGCACAGAAAAGGACCTCAGAGGGAAGATGTGTGGACATCTCAGTGTAGATCTAAAGAGAGTGAGGGAGAGAGCCATTCAGATAACTGATAGAACATTCCAGCAGAGGGAAGTGCAAAGGCCCCAGGCAGCGGAGGGAGAGAGAGTGGACTGAGAGGAGGGTGGGCTGGTGCTGAAGCCGCACAGAGAATATTCTAAAGGCGCGCCTACCCACAGGCTCCGGTTTATGTCCTGAGTGACCTGGGAAGCCCCAATCCAGCTCTCCTTTCAACTAAGCACCCGAGTTGCCATGAAGAGCTTCCTTCAGGAACAAACTTTAGTTCTGAATTCCCAGAGAACTGACTCGCCACAGCACTCTGGCCCTGACAGGGACTGCACAGTACAGAATCACACGGGCCTGAGTGGGAATCTCACTGTTCTCCCTGTTTTGTGGCCTTGGGTGTATGACGTAAAGTTCTCCAAGTCCAGACCAGTGATTTTCAACCTGTGTGCTGTGAAAATTTTTAAAGATCATTCATTTAAATGTTTTTGAAAGAAGTTCAAAGCATAGTAAGTATATTCTCTTTTTCATTCTTTTTTTTGATCAACATAATTTAAGTGTACCATAGAAGTTGAACTATAGGTTCAAGTGTGCCTTGAGATAAATAAAAAAGTTTGAAAACACTGGGCTAGACGGTAACAAAGACTGCATTAATCACCTCCAGAGAAGTGCTGTAAAGAGTAGTGAAAACTGACAAAGATTAAATGTTCTATTTGACGGGCCCAATGCACCAGAGGCACACGACTAAATCTTAGTTAAAATTGCCGGTGTTACTCTGACTTTAAAAAAGAGCTCATGCCTAATACATTACTTTCTGTTTTTTCACCTCATTCTTCCACAAGTGAATATGAGATTCTCCCAGAATCAATATGAAAAATATACTTATTTCGAATTCTTTCTTCCTTTGACCTGGCTTGTAAAAGAATTGAGCTCACTTACTTATTTAAATGCATACTTATCTAAGTTCTTACGCAGTATAGCAAGTGAAAATTTAAATGAATCTCTTTAGATGCTGGGTCTCTCAATAAGATCATCAAACTCTTCTAGCTAAAAATGGCCATTTCTCTTCAAAATCTCCTTTACTTGAAAACATCCATTTCTCTATAAGTGTGCCCATGAAAATGCACAGTTTGCTTAGAGAGGACATTTTGTTTTCACAATTCACTGAAAATATGTAACAGACTTTAGGACATTCAACTTATGGATCATACCACAATGGCGTTCTCTTACCTCCTGCAAAAACTTTTCACTCATTTGACTGAAATGATGTCCTGGGGGCTTTATCCCAGACACCATCAATCCTGAACTGAAGACCCTGGGCTTCTGCAAGTCTGGTTTGAATTTCTCATAGAGGTTGGCAGATGGCTTAAGGTCCCCACTTGCCACCTTCTCCTCTGGAGGAAGAGGCATGCTACACGTGGGTGGCGCATATGGCAGCCCCACAGGAACCAGTGACGTGTCCACATGGCCCAGGGCTTGCGGATTCCTCCTGATGTAGGTGATGATCTTGGGCCTCACGTGCTTGGGCTTGGGCATAACAATGGGCTTGGTTTCTGTCCTCTCTTCCGCTTTCTCAGCCTGAAGGTTCTCCATTCCCTCCTGCAAGGGAGGTGCATCCTTGGAATGTGTGAAGACAGGTTTGGGGATCCCACTGGGGCAAGTGTTCTTGTCAGGCACTTTGGGGGACGTGTTCAGCAGTCGCACATTGTAGCTGGGGGCAGGGACCGCCGAGGGTGACCCTGGGCCTGCCTCACTGAACATGCTGACGTCCTGAAAATTGCTACTAGGTGTTGTAGGCTGGTGGCTTGTGTTCACAGTTGTCTCTGGGTGGAGGGGCTCTGGGACGTTGAGAACGGAATCTGCTCTCACAGGGGCGCTTTCCATCTTAGCTGCATTTTCCAGAAAGTTCCTATTTTCAGCAGCAAGTGTAGCGACATCTTTACTTTCTCCTGCTTCTGAGCTACTGCTTTGAAGGTGCCGGGGCCCAGGGACCTCAGTTTTTCTCCCTTCAACAGAAGGATCTGAAGCCAAACCCAGAGCACTGTCCTCGTTCCCACTGCCCTGTTGCTCTTCCTCCTCACTGACCGCTGAGGGCTTGCTGTCAGTTGGATCACTAGGAATAAGAGTCATGTCACCTGGTAAAAAGTTGCTGAATGTCATTTCACCCAACTTCCTACCTACACATGGTGAAACTGTGTCAGTGGGCAGATTATCAGCCACTCCCAAGGAAGCAGGCTCCTGTCTGGGGGTGGTCTGGAGAGAATCCTCCTCCCCCAGGCTGGCTCCTGTCTTCTCCCCTTCATCGTTGCTTCTCCCCACCCCACGGTAGGGGCGGCTACCATTGCGCCGACACCCAGTCGTGCTGGTGGCTCCTTCGTGTGCCTCCGCATGTGGCTCATTTCTCTCTGGGCCTGCTGGACTCTCTTCTTCGTGGTCCCCCAGGTCCCCTTCCTGGGACTGTAACTCCGACACAGCCCTGGGGTGAACACGTTCCAGCTCTAGCTCGGGCTCTCTCTTTTCCTGACCTAATTGTGCTTCTGGCTTACTCAGGATTTCCTTTGATGCCAAAGTTGAATTCTGAGCAGGTCCCGGCTGGGTAGAACGTGATGTGTGCTCACAGCAAACGCCCAGGCCACGTCCCTCCTCCATCTGGGCCTCTGAGGGGGTGGTCTCCTTGGTTTCTGAGGTAGATGGTTTAGGAAGACGCACACTTGTTCCCTGTGAAGTACTGTCAGAGGGAGGGAAACCTGCCCCTAGAGAGGGGTCGGTCAGTGTCTTCTGCGGCCCCTCAGCCCCAGGCACGTGGCACCGTGCTTCTGGGGGGCCCAGGGGAGCAGGCTGTGGGTGCTGCACAGTCAGGCTTCCAGCTGGAAGGGCACAGCCACTTGTTCTTTCCAAGGAATGCCTCCTCAGCTCCTCATTGTCAAGGGTCTTTGCAAATTTATCCTTGGGAACATGCCGGGGTATTTCAGCATCCCTTTTAGGCCAAACCTCTGGACTGGCCTCACCCATCATGTTCCTCCAGCTCAGCAGACTCGGCCCCTGAACACCCCGAGGGGACTGCAGGACACCTGTGCCTCTCTCCAGTGTGTGCTCTTCATTGCGTTCCCTAGGAACAGTTAAAGAAAGTCTAGACTCTTTCAGGCTGGTGGAGCCAGCTTGAGATTCCTTCCCAAAGCCCTGAAGTTGGTGAAACTCCTTATGGAAAGGGGTACGGTTTTCTGGCTCACTTGAATTTGCATTTCCAATTTCATCTACCAGGTCACATTCCTTAGACTCATCAAGAGAGGAGCTGACCCCCAGCATGATCTGGTTGGCATTTGTATCTCCCAGACTTAGGATACTCTCATTATTATTTTTTACTCCATTTCTGTTATCCTGCAACTGAGTGTAACATGATTTCTTAGGAGCTACTGGGATGCTCATTGTCAACCCTTCAGGGGGGGCTGCTTGCCATGCAGTCCTACTTAGGGAAAGGGGCTGCCTGCAAGCTGCAGTTCCATTAATAGGAAATTCTCAAGCTGCTTGTCTTCCTCTGACAATTCCACGTGGTGACACTGCTTTAATCATTTTCAGAACAGTTTGTCTTGCTATACCTCACGGTGACTTATCTGTTAGGTTCCTGCCGAATGAGAGCCAATTAGCCCATGAGACCTGGAGAGAAATAAAAATGCATTCATGTTAGATTGACACAAAGAGCTTCTCAGGAGGAAAAAGGCATGGTAAACACAGATTTAGTCATCACTTCTATATTATCATTTGCTTAATATTTTTCTAAAAAAGCTTTCAGATAGAGGCTCCTACTGGCCAAATAGGGAAAAAGTGAAACATCAATATGATGGTTAGATTATAAATGCACATTAAATCTTAATTTTAAATTTTAAAAATCCTCAAGTTTACAGTGATACTGATTTAAAGGAGCAGAAGAGAAGGGAAGGCTCTTTTTCACAAGGAAATGTCAACTAGTGTAGAAAAAAATTACAGAATTTAAAAAATTACTGTTTCGTAATCGCCAGAGCAATAATGATCTTGGGCAAGAGATGCCACAGTAAAATCATTGAGTAAAAGATTACTGGGGAGCAAGGTATCTGTTGAATCTTAAAAGTACTGTTCCCAGATTATTTTATTATTTACAAAATGAACAATTTCTCTTTGTAATGGAGAAATCTAGTGAACCCCACCTTACCTAATAGATCAAACTGAACATCACCAATAATGGAAACTGACATCATGTGCTCCCGATGTCACTAGTTCTCAGAGCCTCACATCACCTATGTCTATTCTTGCCATAAATGTCCACCCTCAATTTCATCAGAGGAATTTAAATTGAGAGAGATTTTACAGAATAACTACCCTAAATGACCCCTCTGCCAAAAGCCAATGGATCTAGGATTTTCAAAAACAAAATGTTGGCAAAGGACATTCCTAGGACAATTAGAGATTTAAATATGGAATGTTTGTTAGGTAAAAGTACTGTATACATATTAACTGTCTTGCCTGTATAATAGTACTTAGATGATACCAGAGATTGTCTTTGAAAATGTACATGCTGTAGAATTTAGGGGTGGCATGACATGATTTCTGTAACTTAAATCTCAAATGATTCAGCCAAGAAAAAAAAGTATGTGTGTGTGTCTGTGTGTGAGTATACATATGTATATATGAGAGAGAGAGAGGCAGAGGAGAGGGGGAGGGAAGGAGATGGAGGGAAAGAGATAAAGAGACAGATTGTGGTAAAAGGATAACCTTTTGAAAATCTAGGTTGATTACCCTATTCCATCTGCAATTTTTCTATAGGTCTGAAAGTAAGAAATTCTAGTCTTTGAGGTCCACATTCTCCAGCTCTGCACACCTTTCTGTCTCACACCTGCCTCTCACCTTCTGCTCTTGGCCACAGCACACTGGCCTCATGCCTCACAGTGCCGAGCTCCCTGTTCCCTGCTTCGGGGCCTTGCACATACTCTTTCTTCCATCTGCATGAAATGTAATGGAAATCCTCCCTCACCCAACTAATCCCTTTGTATTCTTCAATCTGCTGTACAACTGCTACTTCCTCCAGGAAGCCTTCCAGACCTACTCGGTCCTCCTATGATGAGTTTCATAATATCCTATATTTGTACTTTGCAAAATTAAAAATAAACACTTTCAGATATACTAGACAATGCAAATAGATACCATCCAATTCCTGGCATACATATTGTATTAGGCACTTAATATATACTCGTAGCATGAATGAATGAATGAATGAGTGAACAATGAGGAAGATCAATGTTACTTCCACTCTCACAGAATGTAACAGAATCCGCATTTCACACTACTCACAAAAATTAATTCATGATGGATAACAGACTTAAACCTAAGACATGAAACTATAAGAATTCTAGAAGAAAATGCTAGAAAAACTCTTATTGATATCAGCCTATGCAAAGAATTCATGAAGAAGACTCCCAAAGCAATCACAGCAATAATGAAAACAAATAAATGGGACCTGATCAAACTGAAAAGTTCCTGCACAGCCAAGGATACAATCAAATAGAGCATATAGACAACCCACACAATGGGAGATAATATCCACCTGCCACACATCTGATGAAGGGCTGAATCTACACAGAACTCACGCCAAATCAGGAAGTAACAACCAAACTAATCCATTAAAAAGTGGGCAAAGGACATGAACAGAAACTTCAAATGTAAATATACTAATGGCTAACAAACTCGTAAAGAAATACTCAACATGTCTAGTCATCAGGGAAATGCAAATCAAAACCACAATGAGAAATCACCTAACTGCAGTAAGAATGGCTCTTATCACAAAGTCCAAAACAACAAAGGCTGGCATGATGTAAAGAGAAAGGAACTCTTACACACTGTTGGTGGGACTGCAACTAGTACAACCTCTATGGAGAGTAGTAATGGAGATACCTCAAATAACTTAAAGTAGACCTACCATTGGACCTAGCAATCTCACCACGAGGTATTTAGCCAAAGGGGGAAAAAAAGTTGTTTTATATAAAAGACACTTACACTTGACTATTAATAGCAGCATAATTCACAATTGGAAAGACACAGAAACAACTCAAGTGCCTACAAATACATGAGTGGATTAATAAAATGTGGTATATGCAGACCAAGGAGTACAACTCAGCCATTAAAAATGGTGATCTGTTATCTTTTGTGACAACCTGGAGGGAACTGGAGACCACTGCTCTAAGTGAAATACCACGAGAATGGAAGAACAAACACCACATGGGCTCACTACTAAACTGGAACTCATCCACCAACGCTGACGTGCACTAATGGAAGTGAAACTCAGTGAAGATCAAACAGGTGGGAGGCAGGGAGGAGAGGGCAGGCAAATTCACACCTGATGGGTATGATGCACACTATCGGGGTGAAGGGCACACTTATAATAACTTTGACTCAATCTGTATAAAAACAAATTACATAACCCGAACGTGGGTACCCCTTAATATTTTGAAATAAAACATAAAACTAAAGATAAATAAAATCTAATACAGTATTTACTTTTCTACTAAAGTGGGTTCCCGGATCATCATTAAGCCATTTGATTCAAGGCTAACACTGTTTTATCCACATTATGAACACATTTTATTAGGCACTGGGGACAAGGGAGTTTAATAGTAACAAGTTTCTGCCCCTGTGGACAGCCATCGCACTTTCCTCTTCATCCATCAGGAATGTATGAGCTCATACACACCTACACGTTCCATGGGAGGCTGCTGGCACCTTTAACTGAAAATAGTTCACATGGAGACCCACGTGTTTTCCCTCCATCACCGTGAGTATGTTACTGCACATGCTAAGGATTTTTTTTTATACATTATAAGGTGTGATAATAAAACAAACACCCAAGAAACCATCACCCAACCCCAAGACGATAGGATCCGAATCTTACAGCTACTCACTGGAGCCTCCTCACCACAGCCCCTACCTTCCCAACTCAGCCCTTTACTTAACACCCCCCTTGGGCATCTCTGAACATTCAGTTCATGGAGTTCTCTTTTCCTTTCATTTCTTTTGCATCTATACATGTATGTATATAAGCATGCATTTTTTTTTTTTTGAGACGTAGTCTAATTATGTCACCCTCGGTAGAGCGCCGTAGTGTCACAGCAACCTCAAACTCGTAGGCTTAAGAGATTCTCTTGCCTCAGCCTCCTGAGTAGCTGGGACCACAGGAGCCTGCCACAATGCCCAGCTATTTTTTTTTTTTTTGGTTGCTATTGTCATTGCTGTTTAGCTGGCTTGGGCCAGGCTTGAACCTGTCAGCCTCAGTATATGTGGCCAGCGCCCTACTCACAGAGCAATAGGCGCGGAGCCTAAGCATGCATATTTTACATCAATAGGGTCCTGAAGGCCCTCTTCCCCATGTCCTAAGACACATTAACATCCTGCTCACTCCATTTCCTTCCCTATGCTTGCAGGGAAAAGACACACAGCTGAACCTGTGTATACATGCTTTCCCTTGCCCACCACACCTCTCTCTGTTCTTTCCACAACTCAGTGGCTCATTCTCCCCACTCCCTCATACCTTTTCTCTTTCTCTGTCTTCTGCTCCCAACGCTGTCTTCAGTAAGCCAGTGGCACACCCTGGTGCAGCCTGAACCCAATGTAGCCGTCAATCAAGGTACCAATACCCTGCTTCCTGAGTATTCCTGACATAGAAGGGATTCTCAACAAACCCTCATTTTTCTTTATTCAATTTCAAAAGTGTATCTCTTAAAGATACACATGTTCTCTGAGCACAAGTACAAAAAGAATGCAGGCAAATCAATGAGACAGAAGAATGCTGTGCTCTCTGGACTGGCAAACAGGTATCCCAGAAGAGCAAGAAGTTCCACAGCTATGGGCCATCCACAAAAGGGAAGTGCCTCTAATTCTCTGTGGGCAGAAATATAAACACAAAGCCAAGAGCCCCCCTGGGTTTGAACTGTCAAGGCTGGAAGAGAAAAAGAAACTCTGCTCAGGAAACACACACACACATACACACACACAATTAAATTCAAATGGAAGGGGCAAAGGGGAATTGGTAAGCTCTCACCTAATGGGCACAATGAAAGAATATACAGCACACCCCCTGGGTGAAGGGCTCAACTACAACTTGAACTTTACCTAATTAATGCAAACAATAAAACCTAATCATTTGTACCTTCGTATTTACCTGAATTTAAAAAAAGAAAAGAAAAGAAACTCTACTCAGAAGGGATAAGGAAAAACAGAGTATCATAAAGTACAACCTACAACTTGATCTCCAGAAGAGTGGCAGAGGTCAAGTCAGTGTCTTGTTAGGAAGAGTCACATTTTAATTTTTAAAGAATGAGTCTTAACACAACAATTATGAGAAAGACATGATGGCTATGTTAGCCAGTTGGATGAGAGTTTTCCAAACTGCATATGGAAGCAACACACTGTATCCTATGATAGAATTAATGTACACAATTATGATCTAATAAAAAAATAAA
>CAUYQV010169614.1:0-16797 GCA_963574575.1 Galagoides demidoff
ACTTGTGCTTAGGAATTTGACACCAACCTGACCAAGAGAAAAACCTTGTCTCTAAAAAAAGCAGTGGGGCATTGTGCTAGGCGCCTGTAGTACCAGCTACTTGGGAGGCTCAGGCAAGAGAATCGCTTGAGCCCAAGAGTTAGAGATTGCAATCTAAATGTCCCAGCACTCTACCCAAGGTGACAAAGTGAGACTCTGTCTCAAAAAAAAAAAAAAAAAAAAAAGAATTTAGATTTCTTTTTTTTTGGTTGCAGTTTTTGGCCGGGGCTGGGTTTGAACCCCCACCTCCAGTATATGGGGTTGGCACCCTACTCCTTGAACCACAGGTGCCACCCAGAATCTAGATTTCTTAGTATCTATTTTTTTTTTTTTTGGCACGTGGATCAATTGTTCCAGCATAATTTGTTTTGGGGTTTTTTTTGGTTTTTTGGGGTTTTTTTTAATGAGACAGAGTCTCACTTTGTCACCCCTCAGTAGAGTGCTGTGGTATCAACCTCAAACTCTTGGGCTTAAGCGATTCTCTTGCCTCAACCTCCTGAGTAACTGGGACTACAGGCGCCCACCACAATACCCAGCTATTTTTTTTTGTTATAATTGTCATTGTGGTTTACCTAGCCCGGGCCAAACCTGCCACCCTCAGTGTATGTGGCTGGTACTGGAACCGCTGTGCTATAGGTGCCGAGCCGAGCATAATTTGTTGAAAAGACTGCCCTTTCTCCATTAAATTGCTTTTGCGCCACTGGCAAAGATCAGGTGTTTTATATTTGTGTGGGTTTAATTATGGGCTTCTCATTGTTTTCTTGATCTATTTGTCTATTCTTTTGCCATTACTGCACTATCTTGATTGCTGTAGCTTTATAGTAAATCTTTTTATTTTTTTAAATATGAGATAGAGTCTTGCTATGTTGTCCAGACTGACCTTGAACTCCTGTGCCCAAGCGATCATCCTGCCCCAGCCTCCTGAGTGGCTGGGACTACAGGAGCCCACCCCCATGCCCAGCCTTGCCGTCAGGAGGTGTCAGCTCTCTAACTTTGTTCCTCTTCAGTATCATGTGGTTCTTCTGGGTCTTTTACCTCTCTGTATTAATTTATTTTATTTATTTTTAAGACAGAGTCATCCTTGGTAGTGTCGTACAGGTAGGCACCCACCACAACGCCTGGCTATTTTTAGAGGCGGGGTCTCGTTCTGGCTCAGGCTGGTCTCAAACCTATAAGCTCAGGCTACCTCAGCCTCCCAGAGTGCGAGGATTACAGGCATGAGCCACTACGCCCAGCCTAAGAAATCTAAATTCTAAGGTCAGATCTACATACAAACCTCCTTAGACCTTTCACAAAATATTAATTCAAAATAGAACTTAGAGCTCAGTGCCCATAGCACAGTGGTTATGGCGCCAGCCACATACACCAAGACTGGAGAGTTCAAATCCAGCCTGGGTCAGCTAAACAACAACGACAACTGCAACAAAAAATAGCCAGGCATTGTGGCAGGTACCTGTGATCCCAGCTAATTGAGAGGCTGAGGCAAGAGAATTGCTTAAGCCCAAGAGTTTGAGGTTGCTATGAGCTGTGACGCCACAGCACTCTACTGAGGGCAACATAGTGAGACTCTGTCTCAAAAAAAAAAAAAAATAGAACTTAGACCTAAACATAAAATGCAAAACTACAAAACTTCTAGAAGATAACACAGCAGCAAATCTAGGTGATCTTGCATTTGGTGATGAGTTTTTAGATTTACCAAAAGCCTGATCCATGAAAGGAAAAACTGACATGAGGCTTTGTTAAAATTAAAAGCTTCTGCTTTGCAGAAGACACTGCCAAGAAAATGAAGAGAAAATATTTGCAAAAGATACATTGATAAAGGACTTGAATCCAAAATATACAAAAAGAATTGAAACTCAATAAGAAAAATGAACTCAATTAAAACATGGACAGCAGATCTTAATATACCCCTTAAAAAGGTAAGAGATGGCAGATGAGGACGTGAAAAGTTTCTCACATTATACATCTTTAGGGAATTGCAAATTAAAACAATGAGATAGGCTGGGTAGAATGGCTCACGCCTGTAATCACAGTGCTCTGGGAGGCTGAGACAGGCGGATTGTTTGAGCTCAGGAGTTTGAGATCAGTCTGAACAAGAGTGAGACCCCATCTCTAACTAAAAATAGAAAAACTAACTGGGCATCTGCCTGCTGTCCCAGCTACTTAGGGGGCTGAGGCAGGAGGATCACTTGAGCCCAGGAGTTTGAGGTTGCAGTGATCTGAGGATACCACTGCACTCCATTCTAAAAAGCAGAGCAAGATTCTGCCTCAAAAAAAAAAAAAAAGGCTGGGTGTGGTGGCTCACATCTGTGATCCCAGCACTCTGGGAGGACAAGGCTGGTGGATCACCTGAGCTCAGGAGTTCAAGACCAGCCTGATCAGGTGTAAGACCTCCCCCCCATCTCTAAAAAAGAGACCCCTGTTGTGGAGGGAGCCTGTAGTCCCAGCTACTTGGGAGGCTGAGGCAGGAGAATCACTTAAACCCAAGAGTTGGAGGCTGCTGTGAGCTATAATACATGGCACTTTACCAAGGGTGACAAAGTGAGACTGTCTCAAAAAAAAAAAAAAAAAATATTCAGCAAGTGTTACAGGCTTTGCAGGCTGACAGCCCAGAGTTCAAGTTCTAGCTCTGCCTCTGTAACACCTGAACCAGCCTTGGCTTCTTCCTCTGGGATTAATAGCCACGGCTTATTACAGGGTAGGGTCAAGGGTCCCAGAACTCTGTCGCTGCCCTAGGAGAGTGGACTGCATACACTGCCTTTGTGATTTCCATGGACAGAAAGAGGAGTGGCCCCCTATTATACCTCAGGAGGTAGTGGGGAGTAGACTGGGGAGGGGAATGCAGCAGGGCCAGGAGGCACCCTCTCCAGTGATGTCACCCAGCAGAGGTTTCCTGTCTGTGGAAAGAAATGGAAAGCACCTGGCCCCAGTCCCGCTGCCACCCCACTCGGCTGGTGCGCTGGACTGTGGCATCACAGGTTTTACTGGGTCCTGGGACAGCCTCTCCAAAGAGACACCGAGCACGGTGGAGGAGAGAGATGGAGAAGGGACAGAGCCTGGAGCGAGGGGGCCAGGAGGGCCACCACCCTGGCTTGCTGTCCCCCTGGGCACTGTGGGGCCTGGGCGCCCCTAAGCCATTTCATCCATGCAGTGGCATTACAGGGTGGTGGTGAGTGCACTGGAGGGAGGGGAAGGGAAGCTTACACGTGCTTACAGACCCAGTGACACCAGCACAGGGACTCCAGGCACTGAGCACGACCTAACCTCTCCCAGCCTCAGTCCCCTCATCTGCAATATGGGGGCAACAGCAGCACTTGGCCTGCTGGACCTTGTAGGAATCCAGGAAGATGGCACCAGCACAGGGCTTAGCACCCCGCCTGGTGCCAGGGTAAATGCGAGCTCACACTGTGTGAAAGCCACCTGAGCCCCTGGATCATTCTGGATAAACCACTGTTCCTGCTAGGGCTTCCCCTGCCACAGCTGCAAACATGCTGGTCATCCTGCCTCAGCTCTGGCATTTATTGCCTGTCAGGTGCTGGGCTGGAGCTGGGCAAATTCATTCATGGGGACAAGGTCGTGGTGCCCAGAGAGCTGAGTTGGAAAACACACAGTTGCAAAAGGCAAAATGAGCCTAATGGTTATGGTTAAGACTTGGAGTCCTGGAAGAGAGTTATCGGGTGGTTGAATGGAAGGAGAAGAAAGTGTGGCATGCCTGAGCCTGGCTGTGGTCTTCAGCCAGTGCTGAGAGAATGAAGCCAGCAGAGGGACGGGGGAAGCTCTGCCCCGTCCCGCAGAGCTGATGTGAGAGAAGGGACAGCAACTACTTCTGTACCAGTGAGAGTGGCAGGGCCTGGGGGGCACTGTCTGCTAGGGCCAGAGGGACAAGGAGGAGCCAGGGAGATGGATTTGGTAGATTTTCCCCCAGCATAGAGGGCTTAAGCCCAATGGCCTGGTTCAAATCCCAGCCCCACCACTGATAGGCTGACGTAGGGCAGGTGACTTAACTTGGGATCTTGGTTCCCAGATATTGACAGCACCTACCGCATAGGGTTTTGTTTTGTTTTGTTTTGTTTTGAGACAGAGCCTCAAGCCGTTGCCCTGGGTAGAGTGCTATGGCATCACAGCTCACAGCAACCTCCAACTCCTGGGCTCCAGCGAGTCTCCTGCCTCCGCCTCCCAAGTATCTGGGACCACAGGTTCCCACCACAACACCCGGCTATTTTTTGGTTGCAGCCATCATTGTTATTTGGTGGGCCTGGGCTAGATTCGAACCCGCCACCTTAAGTGTATGTGGCTGGCGCCTGGGCTGGGGATTTGAACCCGCCACCTTAGGTGTACGTGGCTGGCGCCTTAGCCGATTGAGCCACAGGCGCCGAGCCGCGCATAGGGTTATGGTAACAGTTTGAGAACATAGCTGCTCAGCATGTGACACAGTGCTTGCTTGGCTCAGTGTAAACAGCAGCAATTTTTACAGTTATTGAGGGAGAGCTGGGCACAAGCCTTCCCACCCTTCTGTCCTGGGTCCCGCCTTCGCACAGGACAGTTGTATGTAACTTTGCCTGGACTTGGTCATATCAGGGCAGTGGCTCCATCCCCACCTCACACACAAGTCTCCTTAGCAGCTCACCCAGCCGCTCCTTGCCCACCTCCACTAATGCGGTGCTCACAACCCCACAAGGCAGCCCACTCCATAATCAGACAGCCCTGACCACAAGTTCTCTAGGCTGAGCTGAAATCTCTTCCCTGCCAACTGCCCCTTAGTGGAAGTGATTTTTCTGCCAGGGACTTTCCAATGCCTGGAATCCACCCATCCCACAAATACTAAGAACCCCCTGAGCAGGGCCCAGCCACTGCTCCAGAAAGTGTTTCCTGAGTGCCAGCCCTCTCCTGCCCTGAGCAGCTTCTTCAGAATAATTTCCTTCACAGGGACACGGACGACCCCTCCCATGCCTGGGTCTGTTGCCTTCTTTCCTATTACACTTTTGTGGAGGCAGAAAGCTTTGGATTTTCTTTTTTTGAGACAGAGCCTCAAGCTGTCCCCCTGGGTAGAATGCCCTGGCATCACAGTTCATAGCAACCTGCAACTCCTGGGCTCAAGTGAGTCTCCTGCCTCTGCCTCCCAAGTAGCTGAGACCACAGACGCCCGGGCCCTGGCTGGATTCGAACCCGCCACCTTAGGTGTATGTGACTGGCGTCTTAGCCACTTGAGCCACAGGCGCCCAGCCAAAGCTTTGGATTTTCACCAGTCTGATGCTAACAATAGCAGTTCACGTGCACTGCCCCACCCAATCCTTACAGAGCTCCTGTAACGAGCCTACTGTTTTTCCCCAATTTTAAAAATAATGGTGGAAAACAGAATATAAAATTTACCAGCCAAACCATTTTTCAGTGTGCAGTTCAGCAATATTAGATACATTCAATTCATATTTTTGTGCTATCGTCACCACCAGCCACCTCCACAACCTTTTTCATCTTATAAAATGGAAACTCCGTAGTCATTCTCCCTCCCCTCAGCCCCTGGCAACCACCCTGCCACTCTCTGTTCCTGTGACTTTGACTGTTGTCACTGCCTCGCCAGTCCGTGTCCTTGTGTGCCTCGCTTGTTTATTTCACTTAGCATGATGTCCTCAAGGTTATCCACGTTGAAACATGTGACGGGCTTTCTTTGTTTATAGAGGCGGAATTAAATTCCACCCTATGGAAACATAGGTTTCTGCATTCATCTGTGTTGAGGACCGGTTGCTTCCACCTCTTTGCTATCACGAATATTGCCACCATGAACGTGAGTATGCAAATATGCCTTTGAAATCCTGCGTCTAACTTTTTTCAGTCTATACGCAGAAGTGGAATTGCTGGCCTTAACATATGTTAAGTCTATTCTTAATTTTTGAGCCATCACTAAACTGTTTTCCACCAGTTCACATTCTAGCCAACAGCACACACGTTTCCAGCTTCTCTGCATCCTCAGCAACACCGGTTGCCCCCGGGTTTTTTTTGGTAGTAGCTCCCCTGATGGGGGTGAGTATAGGAAGATACCATATTTAGCCCCGTTTTATGCCTTCAGACAGTGAGTCTAGAGAAACATGGTGACTTACCCAAGGTGCCACAAGCAGCAGGTGGCAGAGCTGGGAATCAAGCTCAGGGCTCTCAACACCCCTGTCCCCACAAATCCTTGCTGCCCAACTGGTCAGTGACCGCCTTGGGGCCTCCAGCATTGTCTGATCTCCAAGGGCCAAGCCAGGGAGGAGGCAATGACCCTGAAGGACACCATTCCCTGGGGAAATGACTAACCCAGAGCCCGGATGGCCCCAACCCAAGAGACTCTGAAATTAGCATTTCCAGTGAAGCCTCTCGTTTGGGTAGAGGGAGTGTATCTTTGGGGCTGGCACAGCAGCCACGAGATGGCAATTAATTCTTGGACATGACACCAAAACACAGCAACGAAGGCAGAAAATTTATATCAAAATTTAAAAGTTGGGCCAGGCATGGTGGCCCACACTTGCACTCCAGCACTCTAGGAGGCTGAGGTGGGTGGATTGTTTGAGCTTAGGAGTTTGAGACCACCCTGAGCAAGAGCAAGACCCTGTCTTTAAAAATAGCCAGGCGTTGTGGCAGGTGCCTATAGTCCCAGCTACTTGGGAGGCTGAAGCAAGAGGATCACTTGAGCTCAAGAGTTTGAGGTTGCTGTAAGCTAGGATGCCACTGCACTCTACTGAGGGCAACAAAGTGAGACTCTGTCTCAAAACAAAAACAAATGTAAAATTTTGTGCATCAAGAACACAATCAGAGGGCGGCGCCTGTGGCTCAGGGAATAGGGCACCAGCCCCATATACCAAGGGTAGCAGGTTCAAATCCAGCCCCGGCCAAACTGCAACACCATAATAGCCAGGCTTATGGCGGGCACCTGTAGTCCCAGCTACTCAAGAGGCTGAGGCAAGAGAATCGCCTAAGCCCAAGAGCTGGAGGTTGCTATGAGCTGTGATGCAACAGCACTCTACCGAGGGCAACAAAATGAGACTTTGTCTCAAAAAAAAAAAAAAAAAGCCTTATAGGAAATTAAAAAAAAAAAAGAACATAAGCAGAGTGGAACAGCAATCTATAGAAGGGAGAAAACATTTTCAAATCATGCATTTAACTGAGGATTAATATCCAAAATATATAAAGAACTCTACAACTCAAATAACAAGGAAATTAAATAGTCCAATTGAAAACTAGGTGAAAACTTAGACATTTCTCCCAAGACAACATACAAATGGACAACAAGCTTGTGAAAAGGGCAATAGTCATTAAGGATGTGTAAATCAGGACCACAAGAAGATGGCACCACACACCTGAAAATAACAACAAACACCAGAAAATAACAAGCGTTGGCAAGAACATGGAGAAACTGGAACTCTCACGCACTGCTGGTGGGAATAAAAAATGGTGCACCCTCCGTGGAAAGCACTATAGCAGTTCCTCCAAAAGTTAGAAGTAGAATTTAAATATATGACCCAGCAATTCTACTACTGGATATGCACCCAAAAGAACTGAAAGCAGGGCCTCGAAGGGCTATTTGTATACCTATGTTCATAGAAGTAGCATTCATGATACCTCCAAGGTGGAAGCAACCCAAGGGTCCACTGATGGATGAATCGATAAACAAAATATGGTGTATACACAATGGGGCATCATTCAGCCTAGAAAAAGAAGGAACTTCTGGCACATGCTACAGCCAGGGTGACCCTCGAGGACATTATGGCTAAGAGAAATAAGCCAGCCACAAAAGGACTGTATGGTTCCCTTTATATGAGGTCCTTAGAATAGTCCAACTCACAGATAGCAGAAAGGGCTGCCAGCGGGGAGGGAGGGGAGCTGTTTAATGGGTACAGGGTTTCCATTCTGCAAGATGAGAAAGTTCTGGAGATCTATTGTACAAAACTGTGGATATACTTAACACCACTATATCACACACTTAAAAGTCATTAAGACGGCTACAAAAATGCTTGCAAAGAGATTTTAATGTCGTGGGAAAGAAGGAAGACAAGGAAGCAGGGTGCTGGCTCTTGGGAAAGAGGGAAGGGCTGGAGAGAGGGGACATCGATAAAACAGGTGGGGGACAAGTCCAGAAGGGAGACCAGGACTGGGTAGATTCCTAGCCTGAGCGTGAGCTTTCTCATGCTGTGACAGGCCACAGGAGCCCTAGAAAGAATCAGAGCAGGGTCCTGACTTTTCCAGATACCTGCCAGGAAGTCACGTCTTCAGCCTTTCAAACCCATGGCCTTGACCTGAACCTTCCTAACTTTAGCCAAGTCCCACTGCATGCAAGTCCCACCCCATCTGGACAAGGCCCCAAGGGGGAAGCCCAGCTGGTGCTCCAGGCCTGGGGGGACACAGGGCTGGAGCTCCCAAGGCAGGCCCTGGGAAGTTCCTGAGGTAGGTTCCCTGGATGACAGCAGCCCCGTTCCCCAGGGATACCCCTCCCACTTCTGGGACATGACCATCACATACAAGCATGCACAACTGTGACAGCCAGAGCCAGGAACCCCCCTGAGATTGCCCTGGGCCTGGAGTCCACAGTTCTCAGACTTCTCTGGAGTTTCTCTTGGGGTCAAAGAACCAGATAGACAAGATGTCTCTTCCTCCCAAAGCTGGGTCAGGAAAGGCCATAGGGCAGTTTTTTCCCAGGGGTGGAAGATGGTGGGGGAGGCTGTGACCTCCAGAGACATTCTACAGACCCCCAGAAGGAAAGAACTGTAAGAAGTCTTATGTGAAGCAGGACAGATTCCTCATGTCCTGCTGGTGGGGCAAGGACAGGACCCCAGGGCCCCAACTCCCAAATCCCACTCTGTGCAGCTGTTTATTTTGGGTACAGTCAGAGCCCCTGAGATGAGATGGAAGGCTGGATGCATAGCAGGCTGTCACTACTGTCCCCCACCTCTCAAAGCTGCCAGAACAGGGATCTCACAACCTGCTAAATCCCTACATCACTGAGATCAAGTCCAAATTCTCACCTGACCTTCACATTTCTCCATAGCTGGGTTCCCATCTCAGCTCCCTTTCCCTTGCCCTACCCCTGCCCCATAGCCCTCCTGAACTCACCCTTCCCCTCACTTGACTTGGGTTCCAACTTACCAACCAAGGCTGCCACTTTCCAACCTCTGCCTAAATGAACGCTCTTCATTTTTAAGCCAAACTGTTTCCTGCATGTTCAGGCCAACTTAGTCATTGTTCTCTCTGCTTCCACAGCGCAGGCCTCTATTAAGGTCAGGAGGCTGTCTGATGCATCTCTGACCCTGATCTCCAGGGCTGTAGCCAGCCAACCCAGTAAATGCTTATTGACTGAAAAGATGAACCCGTGAATTTTCTGCCTGTCTTCTATGGCTACTTCTAGTACCTTCCTGGTGGCTCTGGAGCATAACCTTAACCTTTCACATTAAAGAGTCACTAAGTGCCAGATGCCGCATATAATTCTATGGCACAGGTGTTCACATTTCCATTTTACATACAAGGAAACTGAGGCTCAGAGAAGTCCAGTGACTGCCCACAGGTGGGAAATGGTGGGGTCATGGACAGAATCCAGCCAGACCAGCTCCAGGCCCTGAGCCCACATAGCACGTGGCCTCCCAGTAACCCAGCACAGCAGCAACAGGGTGGGAAATAGCAGGCACACCCACAGACTTCCTGGGAATTTTCCACTCTGGCCAGGGGTCCCTTAAACCTGCACTTTGAAGCAGGTGGCTGAGATGGTCAGGGTGGCACCCAGAGTGACAGCAGGGGGAGGCCTGAGCCAGATGCCAGCCCTCCAGCCTCAAGATAGATGGGGCCTTGACAAGTGATGAAGCCTTCCGCCCCAGTTACAATGGGACTAAGAAAGAAGAGGTGAGAGGGTCAAGAAGACACACTTTATCTTTTTGAGTCTTCCCAGGGAAAGCTCCTGCCATGGACAAGCCCTCCAGTGGTGGCGCTTATTAAGCACCAGACTTGTACTAGGTCTCTGTCTCCCAATATGCCTAATAAGTTTTATAACCTCTATTTTACACATGAACTAACTGAGGCACAATGAAGTATTAGGTGAGAGGTCAAGGTCAGGCAGCTACAGTATACCAACCCAGGCTAGTCTGCCTTCAAACACCAAGCTGCTAATCACCAGGCCCTCATTCCCCTACCTAAAAACTCCCAGAAATCACATGTCCTTTCCCCATCCTAGTCTGACATCAGCCTCCTGGAAATCAGTAAATTAATCCTCCAATTTTTTTTTTTTTTGAGATAGAGTCTCACTCTATAGCCTTCCGTAGAGTGCCATGGCATCATAGCTCACAGCAACCCCAAACTCTTGGGCTCAAGCCATCTGCCTGCCTCAGCCTCCTAAATACCTGGGACTATACTGGCCACTACAATTCCCAGCTAGTTTTTCTATTTTTAGTAGAGACAGGGTCTCACTCTTGCTTAGGCTGGTCTTGAACTCCAGTGCTTTTAAAGCAATCTGCCCATCTTGGCCAGCCAGAGTGCTAGGATTACAGACATGAGCCACCATGTCTGGTTAGTCTTCTAATTTTTTTTTTTTTTGTAGAGACAGAATCTCACTTTATCGCCCTTGGTAGAGGGCTGTGATGTAACAGCTCATAGCAACCTCCAGCTCCTGGGCTTAGGTGATTCTCTTGCCTCAGCCTTCCAAGTAGCTGGAACTACAGGTGCCCACTACAATGCCCAGCTATTTTTTTGTTGCAGTTTGACCGGGGCCAGGTTTTAATCAGCCACCCTTGGTATATGGGGCCAGTGCCCTACTCACTGAGTCACAGGCACCACCCAAATTAAAGAAATCTTGTTTTCTTTTTTGCAGTTTTTGACCAGGGCTGGGTTTGAACTTACCACCTCCGGTATATGGGGCCAGCGCCCTACTCCTTTGAACCATAAGCGCTGCCCCAAGTCTTTTAATTTTTATAAGTGAGCTGAACCCATGTGTCACATGAGCTGAGCTACAAAAATGTTCTTGCCCTTTGTCCTATATATACTTTTTGTTTGTTTGTTTGTTTTTTGGAGAGTAAAATCCAAGGAGGGGGGAAAATTTTTTTAAAATATGAAAGTAAATTATTTCCATAGAGTTGTCCATAAAAGCAGAATTATTTTCTTTTTTCTTTTTTAGAGACAGAGTCTCACTTTGTTGCCCTCAGTAGAGTGCTGTGACATCACAGCTCACAACAACCTCCAGCTCTTGGGCTTAGGCAATTCTCTTGCCTCAGCCTCCCAAGTAGCTGGGACTACAGGCGCCTGCCACAATGCCTGGCTATTTTTTTTTTTAATTGCAGTTTGGCCGGGGCTAGGTTCGAACCCACCACCCTCTGTATACGGGGCGGTGCCCTACTCAATGAGCCATAGGCACCCCCTCAAAAGCAGAATTATTAATTGTAAAACACCTGAAGACAATCCCACAACAGTCAAAGAACAAAGGCTGCACATCCTAGGATGGATTTGTTAACATGCAGACCTTAAAATGACATCTAATCACCTGGTTTCTCTAAAATAAAGGCCAGGGCTCAGCACCTGTGGCTCAAGTGGCTAAGGCGCCAGCCACATACACCTAAGGTGGCGGGTTCCAATCCAGCCTGGGCCCACCAAAACAACAATGACGGTTGCAACCAAAAAAATAGCTAGGCATTGTGGTGGGCACCTGTGGTCCCAGCTACCTGGGAGGCTGAGGCAAGAGACTCACTTGAGCCCAGGAGTTGGAGGTTGCTGTGAGCTGTGATGCCACAGCACTCTATCCAGGGGGATAGCTTGAGGCTCTGTCTCAAAAAATAAAATAAATAAAGGCCAGGTGTAGTGGCTTACACCTGTAATCCCAGTACTTTGGGAGGCTGAGACAGGAGAATTGCTTGCACCCAGGAGGTAGAGGCTACAGTGAGCTATCATGACCCTACTGCACTATAGCCTGGGCAACAGAAGGAGACCTGGCCTCTCAAATAGATAAATAAATACATAAAAGCAAAGTATAAAAACAGAATGATTTGTTTTAATGTTAGAAATATTGTCCAAATGAGAAACACTTACCACTGACTTTTCCCCTTTAAAAAACTTTAAATCAATTAATTTTTGATAAGATGATTCATGCAAGCAATATTTCATGCACATGGTACATTAAGGTCTAAAGAACTCCAGCAGTAAGGGCCAGGCACTGTGGTTCACGCCTGTAATCCTAGCACTCTGAGAGGCTAAGGCAGGTGGATCGCTTGAGCTCATGAGTTCAAGACCAGCCTGAGCAAGAGCTAGACCCCCATCTCTAAAAAATAGCCAGGCATTGTGGTGGGCGCCTGTAGTCCCAGTTACTTGAGAGGCTGAGGCAAGAGGGTTGCCTGAACCTAGGAGTTTGAGGTTGCCATGAGTTATAATGCCATGGCACTCTACCTCAGGATGACAAAGTAAAACTCTGTCTCAAAAAAAAAAACTCCAGCAGTAGATAGTGGTGGAATCTCTGTAATGCAGGAAAACCATTGGAGAATTGGGTTTATCAACTGATGAAGCCCAGAAGGGCACACAGAGAAAAGTGATTTGTTTTGTGGTTATGTGGTTGACGGTTTATGGTTATGGTTATGTGAATCTGCTTTTTTCTGCAAGACTGATGAGGGCAAAGGTTAAAAAACAGAGCCCAGGCTCGGCACCTGTGGCTCAATCGGCTAAGGCACCAGCCACGTACACCCAAGGTGGCGGGTTTGAATCCCCAGCCCGGGCCCACCAAACAACAATGATGGCTGCAACCAAAAAATGGCCAGGCGTTGTGGTGGGCGCCTGTGGTCCCAGCTACTTGGGAGGCGGAGGCAGAAGACTCACTTGAGCCCAGGAGTTGGAGGTTGCTATGAGCTGTGATGCCATGGCACTCTACCCAGGGAGATAGCTTGAGGCTCCGTCTCAAAAAAAAAAAAAAAAAAAAACAGAGCCCAGAGTGGACAAGTCACAGCATTTACCTGGAGCATACCTCAGAGCTTCTTGGCTGAGACTGTCTATGTCAAGTCTAGCTCAAGGCTCTCTTGCTGTGGTCAGTGAAACAGCAGCAATATCAGTGTGAGGACGCCCAGCCACCAGAGGCAGAGGAAAGTGAGCCATGTGAGAGAAAACCCACAGCCTTCTTACCTGTTCACGAGCCAGGACAGTCTTCTAGAGGTCGCTAGTGGCTTTAAGGAGCTCCAGGGCCCAGAGCGTGTGCCCAGGGGCTGCAGGCAGTGGGTGCCAGGAGGGAGAGGCTGCGGCTGTCCCCAGCTCACAATCCAGGCTTCCCCTCTAATGAGAAGAGCAGGGAAAACAGGCCACTGGAGCTCCAAGTGGGACTGGAGCCAGCAAGGGCGGGGTAGGGCCACGTGGCTCCCGCCTGCCTGGGAGTGAGGAGTAGGAAGGAGCCTCAAAGGCAGGGGACTAGCCAGGAGTCTGTTCTGACTGCCGGTGTGCAGTCAATGACAAGACTCACTGAACTCCAGCCCCCAGCTCCTAAGCAGCTTGCACTGTTTGAAGGAGCTACTCCAGCTCTCCTCCAGAACACACTGACCTGGAAAAAAGCCTCTTCTCACAAACTCAATAAAATTAAATGATGCAGAGCCAGGCCTGGTCGCAGCTGCCTGTGGTCCCAACAACTTGGGAGACCAAGGAGGGAGGATGGCTTGAGCCCAGGAGTTCAAGGCTACGATCTTGCTGCTACACTCCAGCCTGCACAACAAAAGGAGATCCTGTCTCTTAAAAAAACAAATGGATGGGAAGTGGAGCAAGATGGTGGACCAGAAACATCTCCTTAGCAGCCACTTGTGAAACAGGGAAGAAAGGATTCCAGTCACCTATGGCTGGGGTGTTCTGTCCAGAAACATTACTCCAGGGGGGGCAGTGAAACAGTAGGGGACTCCAGGAGCCAACGAGGAGGTCAGGAGCAGTGGAAAACCAGCAAGTGCCTGGGTATGGGCAGAGGCCGGCTGGTCCTCTGGTTGAAGGGCTAGAGACAGGGAAGGCCTGTCTTGAAGTTTGTTTTTGGACTTGGGTGCTCGCTGGAGCTGCCTTGGAAGGGCTTAAGTGAATGAGTGAACTTGAACAGTACCTGGTGACTGGGAATTAATCACCAGGTGGAGTGGACCTCCCAGTGGTAAGGCTACTAACAGGACAATGCCATTGGGGGAGGGCCAGCCAAGAGGAATAGCCTGCAAGGCCCTAGTGCATGGCTGGTTCTTACTTGTCTGCTGAGCTCAGGCAGACATCCTTGGGGTAAGCTGTGGAGCTCCTGCACACCCCCCCTCCCAGGAAAGCCATTTTGTAGTCAAGGGGCACTGTTTGGAAGGTTGAGGTGTGTCTCCTAAGAAGTCTGGTGAGAGCTTCAGGATCCCAACCCTGAGGACTGAATGCTAGTGAAGCAACCAAGTCCTGATTGAAGACAAATTAGGAAGAAGGGACCAAGTCTCCTCAGGAATTAGATAGTGGCTTCTGGCCCCCATCTTATACAGCAAAATCATCATGCATGTTTTACATCTCCTAACACCATAGCACCTGGGGTCCAGGCACTGTATCGCATTATATACCTTTTTCTCTTTTTTTGTATCTTCGTGGAATACCAACTGGTATACAAATGTATTGCAATATTTTTTTTCTTAATTTTTTTCTTGGCTTTTTTTGCTTTTGTTTATTTTTTTGTTGTTGTTGTATTTTTTCATTTTTACTTTCTTCAATAGCAAGGACTCTTGTTTTTGCTATGGCTTTTCTGCCCCTTTTATTCTTTCTTTCTTTTCCATTTCTCTCCTTTTTTCTCTCTTTTGGTAGAAATTTTTCTACTTTTCTCTTCTCGCCAATTTCTTAAACAACCAAGATACCCTACTTTTATATCTGATATAATTTTATTTATATCTATTTTTATATCTTATATAATTTCATTTTTTGTTTTCTTTATTTTTATTATTTTGTATTTTTTTCTAGTCTATTTCATTCTATTTTATTCTGTATTCTATTTCTGGGACAGAGCCTCACTCTGAGGCCTGGGCTGGGGTGTTACGGCACTGGCTTGGCTCAAGGAGGCCTCAAACCCCGGGTTTGGGCGTCCTTCTAGCTTTGATCTTTAGAAAGACAGTATTGATGGGTACCTACTACAGCATACTGTTGATTTTTTTCTATATTTGGCAGAGTTGAGATCTTGCTTTTGCTTAGCCTGGTAAGGAGCTCCTGACCTCAAGAGACCTTCTCAGACTGGCTCCCCAGAGTCCTGGAAATGTGGGTATGGGTCAAAGCACCCTCCCAAACACCACTATTTCTCCCATCTCTCTCCTTCTATCCTTCTCTTATTTTTTTCAATTTTTTTCTTTTCACAGCCCCTTTTTTTTCTTTTTCTTTCTTTTCTCCCTTCTCATTCTCTACTCCTTTCTTCCTTTTGGCCCTGTACCAAAAGGACACTTCAACATCTAAGCAAAGAGACAAGGTAATTTAAAGAGAAGGAGAAAGTGAGAGGGAAAAGTAGGGGAAGGAAGTAAGAAGAAAACACACATGAGGAGGAACCAGCAAAAAAAATCAGGCAACATAAAAACCCAAAACAGATCAACCTTCCTAAGGGATTATGAGGTAGCTACCACAGAGGAGTCCACCTATAAAGAAATTATGAAGCCAGGTATGGTGGCTCATGCATGTAATCCTAGCACTTTGGGAGGCTGAGGCAGTGGATTCCCTGAGTTCAGGAGTTCGAGACTAGCCTGAGCAAGAGTGAGACCCTATCTCTACTAAAAATAGAAAAACTAGCCAGGTATTGTGGCAGGCATCTGTAGTCCCAGACACTCAGGGGATTAAGGCAAGGGGATTGCTTGAGCCCAGGAGTTTGAGTTTGCTATGAGCTATGACACCATGGCACTTTCCCCAAGGTGACAGAGTGAGACTCTGTCTCAAGGAAAAAAAAAAAGGGCTCAGCTCCTGTAGCGCAGAGACTAGGGCGCCAGCCACATACACCAGGGCGGGTAGGTTCGAACTGGCCTGGGGCCTGCCAAACAACAATGACAACTACAACAAAAAAATAGCCAGGGGCTGTGCCCATAGCCCAGTGAGTAGGGTGCTGGCCACATACACCAAAGCTGGAGGGTTCAAACCCAGCCTGGGCCAGCTAAAACAAAAATAACAACTGCAACAATAACCAAAAAAAAAAAAATAGCCAGGTGTTCTGGGGGGCACCTGTAGTCCCAGCTACTTGGGAGGCTGAGGCAAGAGAATCTCTTAAGCCCAAGAGTTTGAGGTTGCTGTGAGCTGTGACACCATAGCACTCTATTGAGGGTGACATATTAAGACTCTGTCTAAAAAAAGAAAAAGAAATTATAGAAATGAGACAAAGGAAATTAAAAATATAGATGTCATAAAAAAAGAAGAGAATTGAAGGGAAAGTGGAAAATCAACAAAAGGAAATCCAAAAAATAATGAATGAAAGACAGGAAGAAATGAGAAAGGATATATTGGAGCTTAAGGAATTGAAGGAGTGAGTCAATCAGGGAACTTAAAGATGTAGTAGAAAGTATCAATATCAGATTAGACTATGGAGAAGAAAGAATCTTAGTGCTAAAGAATAAGGCTCTTGACCTAACCCAGCTGGTTAAAGAGGCAGAGAGAGAAACAGAGAGAGAGAGAGAGAAGGGAGAGGGAAATAAAGATGAAAAACCTATTTTCTGATTTAAAGATATTTGGCATAAAGTTTAATGACTGGCTTCTATCTGTGGCATTTTTTGAAGAGCTTTCTAAAATGTTTTAGCTACTCTTCTACAATTTTTAGATATGGGGCTAACTGGC
>CAUYQV010169617.1:0-20969 GCA_963574575.1 Galagoides demidoff
TTTCATCTCCTACTCTGCTAGTAACAGCATTCTTTTTTTTTTTTTGAGATGGAGCCTCAAGCTATCCCCGTGGGTAGAGTGCCATGGCATCACTGCTCATAGCAACCTCCAACTCCTGGGCTCAAGCGAGTCTCCTGCCTCTGCCTCCCAAGTAGCTGGGACCACAGGCGCCCGCCACAACACCCGGCCATTTCTTGGTTACAGCCATCATTGTTGTTTGGCGGGCCCAGACTAGGGATTCAAACCCGCCACCTTAGGTGTACGTGGCTGGCACCTTAGCCGATTGAGCCACAGGCGCCAAGCCCACAACTGAGTTTTCAAAGGCCATTCCATCATTTCTTCAGGCCACCCTACTTCCAAGTGATGGTAACATGATGACACCAATGAATTCCCAGACCAAGAGCTTATTGCCCTACTGAACAAGCTGTAAAATGAGCTTGTTGATCAGAAGCAATGCAGTGTAAAATACCACGAAGGTGAGTAGGGCATTTCCTACGCCCAGAGATGCACCATAGGCAGGAAGGTAAATCCCCATCCTGGGTGGGTATCTACTCCACTGAAAGCAAGAAGTGCTGCCGGTTCTATGATGGAAGTGCTCCAGTGTAATCAGTCTGCCACCAGGTGGCTAATGGTGGCTTCCCCTCAACACCATGACTGCCCTGGGAACAAACCAATACCTGGAGATTTCACTGTGATGTGGCTCCACCCTCCACCGGGATGAGGGAGGGAGCAGAGCACGTTGGAGCGCCATAGTAGGAGTTCAGACTCGGCCCCTGCCCTCAGAACCAGCTATAAGCAGATTGGCCTGGGTGAGAGGAAGGCCATGCTGTGAGCCCGCACATGAACTTCATTTCTCTCATGGTGCTCACTGGGCAAGGGAAAGACAGCCGGGGAAAGGCGGACTAACCCGGAACAGGTCCACTTGCCCATGATTAGTAAGATCCTCTTCTGGGCTTGCTGTTTGGGGATCATTGACATGAGATAGAAATGTCTTGACACTCTATGTGAAGCCCACTGCATCACATACTAGTTCCCCAGACCTTTAGTTTTCTGATGATGGTCCTCTTAGTCCCTGGCTATCCACTGAAACTATACTGTTCATAATCAGCATAGACCTCTAGCCAACTCTCCTTCTAGGAAAAATAAGCAACCAGACACACTGCTTGAAGTTCTGCCCACTGGGAGAAGTTTAAAATACTGTCCGTCAGGCTCGGTGCCTGTTACTCAGTGGCTATGGCACCAGCCACATGCACTAGAGCTGACGGGTTCAAATCCAGCCTGGGCCTGCCAAACAATGACAACTACAACAAAAAAATAGCCAGGCATTTTGGTGGGCACCTGTAGTCCCAGCTACTTGGGAGGCTGAGGCAAGAGAATAACTCAAGCCCAAAAGTTGGCGATTGCTGTGAGCTGTGACCCCAAACATTCTACTGAGGACAACATAGTGAGACTCTGTCTCAAAAAAAAAAAAAATACTGCCTTTCAGAGCCAGCCTGGGGTAGGGCTGTAGAGCTGCAGTCACCTCCTTCTAGGCGGTATTGGCAAATTAAGCAAAATTGCCTATTTTTCCTTCATCTTTGGTCAGCTAGCTATAAAGAAACCCACGAGGCTTTAGTGAAGAGTAAGAGGAAGAAGGCTGTGCAGCAGCCATGGCATTTGGGCTACGTGCTGGTGCGACTTACTTGTGCCTTCAACACCACTGACCGCTGAGGAGTCCACCAGTGGAGGTATCTGGGAAATGTCGGGAGTCTTTAGGCCTGGGTCCTTAAGGTTGCAATTTCCAGCTGATTGCCTCCTAGAAGGGTTGAGAAACGTGTTAACCATCACCCTTCCCCACTCATCAACCCCTCGTTATGTAACCCTCCCCCTCATCCTCACACTTCAGTTACTGAAAGTAGAAGTCTGCTGGGGCAAAGCGTGGAAGGCCCTCTCAGCTCCTGTTGTAAAGGAACTGGGGTCCAGGTTTCCAGCAGTCTGTAACTGTACAGACTCCAACACGCTCCACTGCCTCCCTCAGTCCCAGCGGAGGTTGGAGCCCCATCACAGTGAAATCTCTGTGTTGCTTTGTTCCTTCAGACCTAGCAACGCTGTCACTCGCCCCTCCCAGTGTCCCTGGTGTCAGATCACATGTTCTTCTTGGCGTATTGGCGGCTGCGGGGCACATGTCATCTGTGCACACATCTGGCCTATAGGAGGCCCTGGAGTCTGGCCGGGGGCTGAAAGTGTTGCCTGAATGGATGATGAATGTCCAGTGAATGGAAATGCAGGTGATGTTTTCCTTCACTGTCTTAGAGGCTCATACTGAGTTTGTAAGACTCACCGCCTTTCTCTGCTCTGGAGGAAGTAGAGACAAGGGAAAGCTGGGGTTTCTACTGATTCCCTCGCAGAGTCCTGTGTCTATCACACGATGCCGAAGGGCAGGCCTCTGGGTTCGCAAGGTATGAAACTAGAGCACAAGGCCGGTGAGGCAGGTCTGCATGTGAGACGGCTCCACTGCTGAGTCACTATCGGGGCCTAGGACAGGGAGAGTCACGGTCACACACTACTTGGACCAGGAAGTCTTCCCATCCTCCAATCTCCATTCTCCTTAGATCTGCTAAGTTCATCTCCATCTGCACTGCACGTTTTTCTTAAAAGGGACCGATAATCTGAACAGAGAACACAGATGATTATCTGTGAGTATAATTTTTAACGAGAAGATTTTGTTTAGCTTTTGGATATCTCTCAAATGGTATGCAGTAAACATGTATTACTTTTGTGACTTCTATGGGAAGATCTAATTTTAGCCAGGGACAGGGTTTAGGTCACTATCAGTTTCTTGCCTTAAACCACTAGTGGCCTGTTTATCCTGAGGAAAACTAGGAAAAGGTACTCCGTATTCATTGCTCCCGCTCACTCTAAGTTCAGCTTCCCCCAGAACACCTTGATCGGTATTTAGCAAACCTGGTTTATTCGGCCACAGCATGGATGTTTCCATAGTGAATTCTAGTCCCTATTATCGTGTTTTAGAACCAAAGCAATTTTAAAAGTCAACTAAACTAAGCCTAAATAATATAGTCCCAGGAAGAACAGGGATAACTTGCTTCCTAATTCCATTCACTTTGATTAAACATCTTCAGCACTCTCTCGACCACCAGAAGTTTTAGCAGAAAGAACAAAAGACTTGAGACATCATGAGGGGGGCTAGAAAAAAAATCTCATAGGCTGAAGTTGTCTCAAGAACAATTTTTTTTTTTCAAGAACTAGCTGAAGGGTATATCACTTCTATTTTTAAAAGCATATGGAAAAATTCTTGTTACGTATGTTTTATGGCCAAACAAATGCAGGCATGGAAACATGACTGACTTTAAAAATAGCAAAATACTTGAGAGCACAGCTTAGAGTCATTAGATGCAATACAGCTGGGGTCAGTTTATAGGCTTCTGTTTTTAATTAGCATAAATAGTCTAGGGCTTGGCTGGAGCAGGCTTCCAGCTGCCTCATCAGACTGATTAACTTTTCAGTCAACTCCCAGATACTTGAAAGATGCTGGGACTTTGGGTGAGGGCAGTGCTAGGAGTCACGATACACCTGAAAGGTAAGAGGCCTTCTACACTCCTACACCAAGGAAAACCCAGAACTTCTGACAACATTTTCTCAAAATACAGCTGAAAGTCTTTTGAGTTCTGCTAATGAAAAAGAAACTCCACTCCCGCCTCGAGAGCACCATTAGTGTAACGATACTTTCACTGCCCAGACTAATGGGGCTAGAGAGCCACACTCCTGAGCCCTGGAATGAAAAAAGCAAAGTAGACTCCACTAAAAACTGCAGGATAAGCCGCTGAGGAACTCTTTGATACCACTGAGGGTGACTACAGCAGAAGAAATCATGTGGAGACTACAGTCCTGTGCCCACTCAGAATCAAAGCCAGTAAGAAAAAGTCTTGCTCTACAAAGCCAATCCATAGAACTGGAGAAGCAACTGTTAAACCATGCACAGATATCTGCATGATTGTTGCCAGAATTTCTCTCTCAGCCGAGTTCTTGGTCTCAGAGTTGGAAGAAGGAAACTACAGAACACACGGATAAGCGACAGGGTAGAGTTTATTGACAGGGAGAAAGATTGATAAATATAATGAGCAAAAGAGGGGGAACAGAAGAGGGAGAACAGAACCTCCAGCAGCGGAGGTGGGAGGTCCAAGTAGGAAGCCCCCCGAGTCTTCAGCGTAGGGGGTTAAAGGCTGCTTTTCCTATTCTGCGGGGAAAAGTGTCTTGGGGAAGTGTGTCACTACTGGCCAGAGGTCTACAGACAGACAGTCAACCTTAGCACAGGAATAGGTCTTTGTGGGTTTTGCCCTAGGCAAGGAATTAGGACCTGTGCTCCCTACTCAAGGAGGAACCACCCCAAATCTTTCGGGCTGCTTTTGTTCATGACCTTGCTAAAACCCAGAGGGTATGGCCTTGAAAGGACAGCCTGTTTGTGCCCAGAGATGGGGGGTCTGATTTCTGAGCTCACGCAGGCCTAGAGAAGGGGGGTTCCCTGCCCAGCCCAGAGTGGGGAAACGCTGTATCATAATGATGCAAGAAACATTTAAAACAGGGAAACATGCTCCACACGGTCAGCCAATGATTTTGACACACAATTCAACAAATTTTTGCAATGTTTGTGTCAGTTCTGCTTGTTATGGACCACCCTGTCCTCCTCTCTTCATCAGTGATGATTTCTGTCCCTTCAGAAAAATGTTTGATCCACTCTTGTGTTGCCACTTCCTTCGTGGCATTATCCCCATAAACTTGGACTAACTAACTTGTCCCTGATTTCATTTCCACTCTTGTCAAGTTTAGCAAGAAATGTAATGTTTGTTCATTGCTCTAATTCAAGCTCCAACATTCTCGCTACAGCACACAAAAACATATAACGACAATGGCAGCGCCCATAGTTCAGTAGTAGGGCACCAGCCACATATACTGAAGCTGGCAGGTTCGAGCCCGCCCTGGGCCTTGACAGCAATGACAACTACAACCAAAAATAGCTGGGTGCGGGTGCCTGTAGTCCCAGCTACTTGGGAGGCTGAAGCAAGAAAATCGCTTAAGCCCAAGAGTTTGAGGTTGCTGTAAGCTGTGACACCATGGCACTCTACCAAGGGCGACAGAGTGAGACTGTCTCAAAAAAAAAGAAAAGAAAAGAACAACAAAAAATATATAATAATAATAATGAATTCCACTCAGCAAGACATTGCCACACATGGACACAAATGTAGCTGTGAGACACATATACTGAACCTTCCTGGGCTGCCAATGTACATGCATAATGGCAAGATTGCAAACTTAACTGTCACATCTCATAGAAAAACAGTGCTAAGAGGGAATTTCATAACAATAAATGTTTGCACTAAAAAGTAGAAAGGTTTCAAATAAACAACACAATGATACACAAGGAGCATCAAGGAACAAGAAGAGTTGGCTTGGCACCTGAGCTCAGAGTGTAGGGCGCCGGCTACATACACCAAGGCTGGCAGGTTTGAGTGGCCCAGGCCTGCTTAAAAAAAAAAAAAAAAAAGGAACAAGAAGAGCAAGAGCAAGTAAATACCAAACTAAAATTTAATAGCAGGAAAGAATAAAGATCAGAACAGAACTTAATGAAATAGAGACTGAAAATAACACAAAGAGCAAAACAAAAAGTTGGTTTTTTGAAAAGATAAGCAAAATCAGTAAACTGCTCACTAGATAACTGAGAAAAAAAGAGAGAAAACCCAAGTAAAGAAAATCAGAAATGATAAATAAGACTTTACAACTGATAGCACAGAAATACAAAGAATCATTAGAAACTATTATGAACAATTACATGTTAGAAAATTGGAAAACCTAGAGGCAATGAACACATTTCTGGACACATACAAGATAATAAGATTGAACTAGGAAAAAGTAGAAAACCAGAGTAGACCGATATGAGTAATGAGATTGAATCGGCTATTTTTAAAACTCTCAAGAAAGAAAAGCCCAGGGTAAGAGGGTTTCACCAGTGAATTCTATCAAACTTATAAAGAAGAAATAACACCAATTCTCATCAAACTATTTCAAGAAACTGAAGAGGAGGGAATTCTTCCTAATTCATTCTATGAGGCCAGCATTTCCTTAACACCAAAACTAGAGAAGAACCCAAACGAAAAAAGAAAATTACAGATCAATATCCCTGATGAACATAGATGCAAAAATCTGCAACAAGATTCTAGTAAGCTAGATCCAGCGACATATCGAAAAGATAATACACCATAATCAAAAAGGATTTATCTCAGGGATGCTTTAAAGTAAGCAAATCTATAAATGTAGTACATTACATTAACACAACAAAGAACAAAACCCATATGATCATCTTAGTAAGTGCACAAAAAGCAATCCATAAAATCCAACATCCCTTCACAGTAGAAACTATCAGCAAATTAGGCACAGACAGAGTATATCTCAACATAAGAAAGGCCATGTTTGACAAACCCACAACTAGCATCATACTGAATGGGGAACAGCTGAAAGCCTTTTCTCTAAGAACTGAAACAAGACAAGAATGCCCACTTTCATTACTCCTATCCAGCAAAGTCCTAGCCAGAGCAATCAGTCAAGGGAAGGAAGTAAAAGGCTTCCATATTGGAAAGGAGAAACCTTGATGAATATACAGAGCATTGATGAAAAAAATTTAAGAGGACACCAAACAAATGGAAAGACATCTCATACTTATTGGTCAGAAGAATTAATATTGTTAAAATGACCATACTACCCAAAACAATATTGAGCAAAAGGAACAAAGCTGGAGACATAACATTACTTGACTTCAAAATATACTCTCTCTATATATGATATTGGTATAAAAACATACACAATGAAACAGAATATAGAACCAGGAACTAAATCTATGTATTTACAATCAACTCATTTTTTACAGAGGTGTCAAGAACACACATTGGGGAAATGACACCTCTTTAAAAGATGATGCTGGGAAAACTAAATAACCGTATGCAGATAATGAAACCAGACTGCTGTCCTACCACAAATAGAAATCAATTCAAACTGGATTAAGGACTTAAGCATAAAACCCACAACTATAAAACTACTAGAAGAACACATAGGGAAAAAACTTTAGGACACTGGTCTAGACAAAATTTTTATGGCTATGACTTCAAAAGCATGGCCAACAAAAACAAAAGTAGAAAAATGGGGCTATATTAAACTAAAAAGCTTCTTCACATCCAGGAAACAAGAAAGTGAGTGAAGCGACAACCTGTAGAATGGGAGGAAATATTTGCCACCTAAACAACTGACAAAGAATTGATGTCCAGATTATACAAGGACCTCAAATAAGTCAATAGCAAAACCCCCCAAACAATCCCATTAAAAAGCAGATAAAAGGATCTAAATAGACATTTCTCAAAAGAAGTTATGCACATGGCCAACAGATCTATGAAAAACTGCTCAACATACTAATCATCAAAAAATGCAAACCGGCTTGGCGCCTGTGGCTCAAGTGTCTAAGGTGCCAGCCACACACACCTAAGGTGGCGGGTTTGAATCCAACCCGGGGCCGCCAAACAACCATGATGGCTGCAACCAAAAAATAGCCGGGCATTGTGAAGGTGCCTGTGGTCCCAGCTACTTGGGAGACTGAGGCAGGAGACTTGCTTGAGCCCAGGAGTTGGAGGTTGCTGTGAGCTATGATGTCATAGCACTCTACCCAGGGGTACAGCTTGAGGCTCTGTCTCAAAAAAAAAAAAAATCAAAAAATGCAAACCAAAACCACCATGAGATATCATCTCACCCCAGTTAGAATGGTTATTCGTAAAAAGACAAAAAAATAACAAATTCCAATGAGGATACAGAGAAAAGGGAATTCTTATCCAGCATTGGTGGGAATGTAAATTAGTACTGCCCATTGGAAAACAATATGGAGGTTTCTCAAAAAACTAAAACTATACTATTATATAATCCAGCAATCTTACTACTTAATATATACCCAAAGGAAACAATTTTATTCTATCAAACAGATACCTGCACCACCATGCTTACCTGCAGCATGATTCACAATAGCCAAGGTATGTAATCAACCTAATGAATGGATAACAAATATGTGGTATAGATACACAATAATCAACCACAAAAAGATTGAAATCCTGTCATTTGCATCCTTCAACATGGATGAACTTGAAGGTCATCATGTTAAGTGAAATAAGCCAGGAACAGAAGACAAGTATCACATATTCTCACTCATACATGAGAGCTAAAAATACTGATATCATGGAGATACAGAATAGAATGATGGCTACCAGAGTTTGGGAAATGTGTTTATGGGGGAGCAAAGATTGATTGAATAATGGGTACAAACATACAGTGAGATAGAAGAAATAAGTTCTTGTATTCAATTGCACAGTAGGATAACTATAGTTAATAATAACTTATTGTATATTTTAAAATAGCTTAAAGAGAAGATTTAGAATGTTCCTAACACAAAAAAATGATCAAGGTTTGCAGCGACGGATATCTTAGACACCCTGATTTGATCATTTACAGTATATGCATGTATCAAAATGTCACATGTACAACATTATATATCAAAAAACATAAAAAAATACACAAATAAGACAGTTCTTTTTTTTTTTTTTTTTTGAGACAGACCCTCAAGCTATCCCCCTGGGTAGAGTGCCATGGCATCACAGCTCATAGCAACCTCCAACTCCTGGGCTCAAGCGAGTCCCCTTGCCTCTGCCTCCCAAGTAGCTGGGACCACAGGCACCCGCCACAACGCCCGGCTGTTTTTTGGTTGCAGCCATCGTTGTTTGGCGGGCCTGGGCTGGGGATTTGAACCCGCCACCTTAGGTGTATGTGGCTGGCGCCTTAGCCGATTGAGCCACAGGCGCTGAGCCAAATAAGACAGTTCTAGAGAGTTTTATAGATCTTATATCTGGAAGAATCCCCAGAAATATCCAAATCCAATTTTCCCTTTTTATAGATGAGGAAACTGATAATTTGCCACAGGTCCTACTTATGCTGTTCAGTTTGGGACTGAGCTTGGATTTGGACTCTGGTCTAGACATTGTAGGATAGGTGAATCCAAGCAGAGGGATCTGTAAGGGCCAAAGGCAAAGCCAATACTCCATCAGCAGGCACCACGTCAGTCACACTAGTGCCTAACCCCTGTTGTCTATTTGACTGATGGATGCCCTTGCTGACTCTTTAATTATTCTGAATGTCACTCTGGGCAAAGGCACATCTCATTTCCTGCTTGGCTAAATTAATGTAACAGAAGTAGGTGAAAGGGTTTTTAATAATTAAGTATTAAGAGACAATCTGTTTGCATTGAAATGACACTTGATACAGCACAGCTCTCTAAAGAAATCACAAGTGGAGATGAATGTGCAAGAAAATACTATGTGCTATGAGCAGGGTAAATGGAAATAAATGGGTAAAGAATCCAACACTACGATTCCATTTGTAAAGTTTAAAAACTACATTAGGTAAAGCATTCCATTTTTTAAGCACTAGCAACTTTGTGAGAGTTCATTTTATAACCATTCATTATGCTATGCATTCATTTTCTGTACTTTTTTATATGTTATATTTAACAATAAAAATTAAAGCTAATCAGGCTAAAGTTTGGTTTTTGTTTTGAAGGCTGGAAAAGTAATGTGGGTAGACCATCAGGTTCAGCGAGCAGTGCATGCATGTAGATAGAACAAAGGAGCCTGGGGGCAAGGGTACTAAAATGGCTTCAAATTAGAACATGGAGACTGGCTATAGAAATCACTGTTGTAAAGCAGTCTGTGCCAGCTTCTTACTGCCATGCAGAGTGGTCAAGAGCATTACAGTTTAACGTGAAGGCAAAGAAGTTACCCAGAATTGCATTTTTTTTTCTTTTGAGGCAGAGTCTCATTTTGTTACCCTCAGTAAAGTGCTATGGCTTCACAGCTCACAGCACCCTCCAATTCTTGGGCTCAAGTGATTCTCCTGCCTCAGCCTCCCAAGTAGCTGGGACAACAGGCACCCACCACAATGCCTGGCTATTTTTAGAGACAGGGTCTTGCTCTTGCTCAGGCTGGTCTCAAACTTCCTGATCAACCCACCTCAGCCTCCCAGAGTGGTAGGATTACAGGCGTGAGCCACTGTGTCCAGCCAGCATTGCATTTTTACCACTCCTGGAAGGTAAGACCAACATAACTTCTTAGAAAAACACACAATAAGGACTTTGATAGTAAATGGGCTGAGAAAGTTAACAAAAATGAATCAATGAATCATTGATTTGGGAGATCATATTTAGTCATTGTAATCATTTTTAAGTGTACAATTCAGTGGCATTAAGTATATTCACAATTTTTTAAAATCCCAACAACTACCCATTTCTGGAAGAATCATCAATTTTTGAAGAGTACAATTAGACATAGGCTGTCAAGTCTGATATCCTTTCTTGGATGAATCGATGCAGCTTGGAACTTTTGGTAGACATTGCATTGGGAGCAAGTCTAGTGCTGGGGGACTGTTTTTCCTAAGACTCCTGCTCCAACTAACGCTTCATCTGCTGCACACATTGCTTTTCATATTGGATGGCAAGGCAAAGACACCAGATACTCGCCTTGTCTAGCCTTTCTCTGGTCCTGCTGGTGGGCACAGTGTAACTCGACTCTGTAGCCTGTTCTCAATGGATGGCAGCTGCCGGAGAAACTACTGGACACTGCAGAGGGTCTGGCGTTCTCAGAGTTGGAATTGTCTTGATTTTGGTTTGATTCTTCAAAACTACCCTCTTGCAGTATGACCCTTCAAATTAGTATGATTTTGGATTTAGGAGGGACCCAGGAGATTATCTATTCAAATTCTCTCACTGCCCAATTACAGGATCAAGAGTGGCCAAGAAGCTGTTTAAGGTGATGCGGCAGAGGGAGCTGGGTCCTCCTCAATCTAGGGCTTCCCACACACGGTTGCACACATTCTTTTTTTTTTTGAGACAGAGCCTCATGCTGTCCCCCTGGGTAGAGTGCAGTGGCATCACAGCTCACAGCAACCTCCAACTCCTAGACTCAAGTGAGTCTCCTGCCTCAGCCTTCCAAATAGCTGGGACCACAGGTGCCCACCGCAACACCTGGCTATTTTTTGGTTGCAGCCGTCATTGTTATTTGGCAGGCCCCGGCTGGATTCGAACCTGCCATCTTAGGTGTATGTGGCTGGTGCCATAGCCACTTGAGCCACAGGCGCCAAGCCAAAACAAAGTCTTAAAACATTTTTCTTTTGCTTTATTTTGAATAATCAGAGATTGCTGAGAGTAACAAAAGCAGGGCTAGGAGTCTTTAATCTGATGAGGTTTCTTTCCTTTTTTTCTTTCCTCTTTAACTTTACCACATGTAGACCCTAACATTATAAAGACACAGGACACAATACAAAACAGTCTAGCCGAGATGTTGATGGCAGACTGATTTCTGAAAGCACAAATTTGAAAGCTTATGTGAACAGTGGGAAAATGTTGGGATCTTAGAATAGCAGTCATAGCCCCCAGCTAAAATGTCCCCGTAAAACTTGCAACCAAGGTCATTGATGATGCACAGAAATTATTTGTATTAACACTTTGTGCCCATTTTCATCTTCTTTCTTTCTTTTTTTTTCCTTTTTGTTGTTGTTGTTGCTGTTGCAATTTGGCCAGGGCTGGGTTTGAACCCACCACCCTCGGTATATGGGGCCAGCACCCAACCAATTGAGCCACAGGCACCGCCCATCTTCCTTTCTTTTTCTTTGCTTTTGTGGCTCATCTTCCTATAGTTGAATTAGTAGTCACTCTTTAGGTTCTCAGGATCATTTTACTCACCCTTGGGTCTTCAGAATTCCCCACTAGACTATCCCAGCTACATCTATATTTCTGAAAAAGCATCTCATATGGCTATTTGATTATATTTCTTTCCACTATCAAAGTCCCTTAATACCCTTCCTACCTCTAAGCATCCTATATTGACTTCCCAAGGTAATATCTTACAATCTAATCAAGATTTGTGTAAGCAGGGTCAAATTATTTTAGAGGTCTCCAGACACTTTACCTTTGTGGATCCCTTCTTCTGTAAAAAATGTTAATTATATTTTATAACTGCATTGGGATAAAGACAAATATGATCCAGACTGAATTCATTATTATACATTCATTATTTTTTCTCTAATTTTAAGATAAATTAAAATAACATAATTTGCATAGATTTGTAGCCCTAGGCACTGTGTTTGCTGTGTCTCCTGGGTAAACCAGCCCTGCAAGTTAGTGGCATCTAAGATTGGCTGGGTTGTATTAGTTTATCAGATTGCGTGTATTTCTCATTTAGGATGCTTTTGATTGAAAATAATAGAATAAAACTCAAACTAACTTAAATAAAAAAGGGATCATATACTGGTAAGTTCAGAGGTTGAGCCACCTTGGTGCTTGCTCTTGTGAAATTTTCATTCTGCAAGTAAAGACATAGAGATAGAGACCGTGTGATGTATCTTGCTTCTTACCTTCCCAGTAGCCATTACCCTTCCTGTCTACCAAATTGGCAGAGGCATTTCCATGATGAATAGTAGCTGAGAATGCCAGATGTAGTTGGCCTTCTATATCTGTACGTTCTATAATCAAGAATATTTTTTTTTAAAAAGCATCTGTACTGAAATATTTTTCTTTTTTCTTTTTTCCCTTTTCTTTCTTTCTTTCTTTTTTTTTTTTTTTTGAGAAAATCTCACTCTGTTGCCCAAGTCCAGCATGCCACAATGTCATAGCTCACAGCAACCTCAAACTGTTGGGCTCAAGGAATCCTCTTGCTTCAGCCTCCCAAGTAGCTGGGACTACAGGCACCTGCCACAACACCTGGCCAGCTTTTCTATTTTTAATAGGGACAGGGTTTCACTATTGCCTAGGCTGATCTCAAACTTATAATGCTACCCCATCTCTACAAAAAAATTTAAAATTGCATGGTGCCTGTGGCTCAAAGGAGTAGGGCACCAGCCCCATATGCTGTGGCAGGTTTGAACCCAGCCCTGGCCAAAAACCACACGCACACCCAAAAAACAAATTTAAAATTGAGGTGGGTGAGGTAGTGCACAACTACAGGTGGAGGCAGATAAGGTTGTCCTCTATCACCACTACTATTCAACATAGTGCTAGAAGTTCTAGCCAATTGGATTTAGAAAAGACCCAGGAGATTATCTATTCAAATTCTCTCACTGCCCAATTACAGGATCAAGAGTGGCCAAGAGAAGGAAATAAAGGGCATCCAAATGGGTGCAGAGGAGGGCAAACTCTTGCTCTTTGCTCATGATATGAGTTTCTTTGTTTGTTTGTTTGTTTTTTTGAGATATAGTCTCACTTCGTCACCCTTGGTAGAGTGCCATGATGTCATAGCTCACAGCAACCTCAAACTCTTGGGCTCAAGCGATTCTCTTGCCTCTGCCTCCCAAGTAGCTGGGACTATAGTTGCCTGCCACAATGCCTGGCTATTTTTAGAGACGAGGTCTTGCTCTGGCTCAGGCTGGTCTCCAACCTGTGAGCTGAGACAATCCATCCACCTCAGAGTGCTAGGATTATAGGCGTGAGCCACCACGATATGATCTTATACTTACAGAACCCCAAAGACTCAACCACAAGACTCTTGGAAGTGATTAAAAAAAAAAATTCTCAAAGAAAGTGTGGGAAAATACTTGAAGATATCGGCCTGGGGAAAGATTTTATGAAGAAGACTTCAGTGGCAATTGCAACAACAAAAATAAACAAATGGGACTTAAACTGAAAAGCTTCTGTACAGCTAAGGAAACAACAACCAACTCAAACAGACAACCTTCAGAACGGGAAAAGACATTTGCATATTATGAATAGAACAAAAACTTAATAACTAGGATCTATAGCGGACTCAAATTAATCAACAAAAAAAGAACCAACAATTCCATATATCACTGAGCAAGTGATATGAATAGAACCTTCTCTAAAAAAGACAGATGAACAACTAACAAACATATGAAAAATGCTCATCGTCCCTAATCATCAGAGAAATGCAAATCAAAACTACCCTGAGATATCACCTAACCCCAGTGAGAATGGCTCACATCACAAAGTCTCAAAGCTATAGATGCTGGCACGGATGTGGAGAGAAGGGAACACTTTTACATTGCTGGTGGGGCTGAAAACTAATACAACTTTTTGGAAGGAAGTATGGAGAATCCTCCAAGAACTCAAATTAGACCTCCCATTTATTTGATCCTGCAATCTCATTGCCAGGCATCTATCCAGAAGGAAAAAAAAAATCCTTTTATCATAAAGACATTTGCACTTAACTGTTTATTGCAGCTCAATTTACAATAGTCAAATGTGGAAAGAGCCTAAATGCCCACCAACTCAGGAATGGATTAACAAGCTGTGGTATAAGTATATCATGGAATACTATCCAATCACTAAAAGAGAGGGAGACTTTACATCTTTTGTATTAACCTGGATGAGCTGGAACACATTCTTCTTAGTAAAGCATCATAAGAATGGAGAAGCAAGAAGCCAATGTACTCAATTCTAATATGAAGGCAGTAGATGAATTAATGGAGGGGTAGAATAAGTGGGGAGAGGGGAAGAGGGAGGAAGATGGGGACCATGGTGTATGGCATACCTCTTGGGGGCAGGACACAATCATAAGAGGTACTTTATCTAACAAATGCAATCAGTGTAACCTAATTCTTTGTACCCTCAACAATTCCCAAACAATAAAAAAAAGTAATTAATTAATTAATTAAAAATTTAAAAGAAAAGAAAAGTAACAGTTCTCTGAAAGGTCATGGTTTCAGGAGATGTTTTCTAACCTTCCATTTTCAAGTAAAAAATAAAGTTCTGTGAATTATAAAATAAAAATTTACTTTCCTATTTGGCCAAGAAAATCAGAGACAAACTTTTTCACTAATGTCTTTGAAAGCATTATGTAAAAGCATTACAGTCCTAATAGCACAGTAGCCCAGCCAAAGTTCAGCCAACAATGGCCCGTGAACCCAATCCAGCCTGCTGCCTGTTTTTATAATAGAGCTATGTTCATTTGTGTACATATTGTCTCTGGCTGCTTTTTCACGACCACTGCAGAGCTGAATAGCTGCAATGGAGATTATCTGGCTCACAAAACCTAAAATATTTACTACCTGGCCCTTTATAAAAATGTTTACCAACCCTTGGGTTTCATTACTAACATTTGTAAGCAGCTTTATTTAAGTAAAATTCCCTCTCTAGGTTTTTCAGAAAGGTTATACCCTGAGGTTCTAACAGTGGGTGATTTAGAGTACAACTAAATATCTATTTTTCAAGTATGAAAATTACAACCCCTGGCATGATGCTTCAGAAGCAACCTGGTAGCCCTAGGATCTAATCAAAAGGCTGTTCTTTACCAGATTAATGACCTTGTGCAAGTCACTTAATCTATTCTTAATTATAAAATCACATGAGAGAGTAGGTAGTACACTTTAAATTTTCTATCCACAAAAATCCAAAAGTAAGGGATTATTAAATGTTAACTTCAACACTGCAGAAGGGTGCAGATCTATGAAATTAGCAGGCTGAAAATACATCATATGGGTGTAGAACTTAAAATGCAATGTTCTCTAAGTTATTAACCCCCATTTCCTCCCATTGCTCCCATAAAGTCACTCTTGCAACAGCAACCCTTGAGTCTCTTAGGTAGGCAACATACAGAAGACAGGCCACAGGAATCAGAAACGCCAACAGCAGAATTTAGAATGAATGCAGCCTGGCAACTGTGTGTTCTGGGACCCCGGCCAGTAACACTTCAGGATATTAGAGCCCCAAGCTATGAAGAATACTGCAGTGGGCTCTACAAATGGCTGTGCAGTGGCAGCTTCCAACTGTGGCGTCACAAGGGACTTGATCTCCAAATGAGCAACAGACAACCTGCTGAGGGACACCTCTGTTCTTCAGATGTAAAATCAGAATCTAGAAGAGTTTAAAGACAGAGCCCAGAGGGAAGCTTCAGTAATAGACTGAGGTTCAAATGGATCATCTTTATGTATTTACTTTTAGAATGAAAGGGGATTTTTTAAAAAATCACTTGAAAAGAAATTTTCTAAATTTTCTCTTCTGGCTGTGCAAGGTTCGAAGTCCACTAATAAACTCCTACTTCTTAGCTTAAGCTGACTTCAGCAGATAAGAAGAGAGTCTTAATAATTAATCAGTCCAAGTACAGTTCTGGAGCAAGGAAGGGACTTCTCATTTTGTAGGTGAGGAAACTGAGGCTCTGAGAGGTAACAACCTATATGTGGATCAGAACCTATTGGGGTCATATAATTTTTGTGCGCAGATTGAGAATGAATCCCTGGATCTCTGATTCCTTCTCTGATACTCTTCTTCTCTAAGCCCAGATACTCTTCTTTAGAACTCAGAACTTGGTCAGACCACACTGGGCCTCCTCTAATTTACTACATGACCGTAGCATATTGGGGAATCTCTCTGGACCTTTGTTTCCTCCTCTGTAAAATGGTCAGAATTCCTGCCTACCCTTCCATATAAAGATAGCTCACATGTTCTCACAGATCTAAAACTGTGATTTAATGGCTTCCACAGTCACTTATTGTCCTATATAAAATCCATCTCCTTTCCCCTGATTTTTAGCAGCAATATGTCCGGCTATAGGGAATAAATCTCATGATCAAACCACTACAATTACGGCAGTCCCAGGCCCTTTTGTCAATGGTTAGATTAGATATTTTCGTATGACCTAGACTGGTCAATAAGATCTAGAGAGAAGCCTGGAATTAGTTGTGAAAAATTTTAAGGAAATCCTGTTATCCCTGATGAAAGGCAGTGAAAAAAAGTTCAAGTGTCTGCAAAGGCTATTCTCATGTGAGGCATAAAGTGAGATGGGGTCTTCTTCATAAATTCCTTGCTGAGGCAACTCTATAAGAGTTTTTCCAACATTTTCTTCTAAAGTTTTTATGGTTTCGTGCATTAGGTTTAAGTCACGAGTTAATGTGTGTGAGTGGTGAGAGGTGTGAATTCTGTTTCAGTCTTCTTCATGTGGCTACTTAATTTCCTAGCACCATTTATTGAATAGGAATTCTTTCCCCCAGTGTATATTTTATTTTGTTTGACAAAGATCAGACTGTGATATGAGGATGGTTTCATATCTGGATTCTCTCTTTTGAGACCACGCTGCTTTGGTTACTATGGCCATGTAGTATAATTTGCAGTCCAGTAAAGTGATACCTCTAGATTTGTTCTTATTGCATAAGTTTGCATGGCTATTCTTTTCTGGTTCCATAAGAAGCATAGAACTATTTTTTCTAAATCAGTAAAAGTGACATTGATATTTTAATGGGGATTGCATTGAACTTTGTGTGGTGTGGACATTTTAAATAATGTTGATTCTGCCAAGTCAATAGCATGGTGTATTTTTCCATTTGTTTACATTCTCTGCATTTTCCTTCCTCAGTGTTTCATAGTTCTCCCTGTAGAGGTCTTTCACTTCCATAATTAAATTTATTCCTAGGTATTTTATTTTCTTTGGTGCCATTGTGAAAGGTATTGGGTCTTTGATTTGATTCTCAGTTTGACTGTTGCTGGTGTATATGATAGCTACTGATTAGTGTACATTGATTTTGTAAAGCAATTATAGAAACAACAAAAATAAATAAATGGACCTGAACAAATTATAAAGTCAAGGACACAATCAATAAAGCAAATAGACAACCTACAGAATGGAAGAAAATATTTTCAGGCTATACATCTGATAAAGGCCTAATAACCAGAATCTACAAAGAACTCAAGCAAATCATCAAGAAAAAATTAAACAACCTCATTAAAAAGTGGGCAAAGTACATGAACAGAAACTTTTCAAGTAAGGATATACTAACAACCAGCAAACATATGAAAAAATGCTCAGCATTTCTAATCATTAGGGAAATGCAAATCAAAACCTCCAGTGAGAATGGCTGTCATCAAAAAGTACCAAGACAATAGATGCTGGCATGGATGTAGAGAGAAAGGAACTCGTACACATGTTGAGTAAGAGTTTCTGTATGACCCAGACTGGTCACACTGCAAACTAGACCAACCTCTATGGAAAGTAGTATGGATTAAAAATAATCCTACCATTTGATCCAGCAATCCCTCTTATTTATCCAAAAGAAAAAAATTCATTTTATCAAAAAGACACATGTACTTGAATGTTTATAGCTGCATAATTCACAATCACAAAGATGTGGAAACAACCTAAGTGCCCATCAACACACGGATGGGTTAATAAAATGCGGTATATGTAAACATGGAGTACTTCTTGGCCATAAAAAAAAGATGATAATCTAGTATCTTTTGTAACAACCTGGATGGACTTGGAGACCATTTTCCTAAGTGAAATATTGTAAAAATGGAAAAACAAACCCCACATGTACTCAATACTAAATTGGAACTGATCAATCAACACTTCTGTGCACATATAGAAGTAAAACGCAATGAAAACATAGCAGGTGGTGGAGGGGAGAGGAGATGGGTAAATTAAAACTTAACAAGTACAGTGCATACTACCTGGGCAAAGTGCACTCTTATAACTTTGATTTAATCTCTACAATGCAAACCATGTAACCAAAACTTTTGTACCTCCATAATATTCTGAAATTGAAAAAAAAGAAAAGAAAGAAAGTGAAATGGAAGACATCATGGGTAGGCAAAGCAGATATTAGACAAAAACCACACAAAATCATTCAACTCATTTTTTTTTTTTTTGAGATAGAGTCTCAAGTTGTCGCCCTAGGTAGAGTGTTGTGGCATCATAGCTAACAGCAACCTCAAACTCTTGGCCTCAAGTGAGCCTCTTGCCTTAGATTTTTTCTATTTTTAATAGACATAGGGTCTTGCTTTTTGCTCATGCTGGTCTTGAACTCGTGAGCTCAAGCAATCCACCCACCTCGGCTTTCCAGAGTGCTAGGATTACAGGTATGAGCCACCTCGCCCGGCCTCATTCAACTCATTTAACAAATATTTATGGTGTGTCTACCAGGTGTTAAGCACCAGGAATATGGCAGAGAACAAAACAGATGGAAATCCCTGACCCTGTGGAAATTATATTCTAGCAAGAGGAAACAAAAGAAATAAGTAACACAATAACTAAGAAAATGTGGTGAAGTCTATGTTAACCAGTTTGATGAAAATATTTCAAATGGTATATAAAACCAGCATATTGTACCCCATGATTGCATTAATGTACATGGTGACGATTTAAAAAATAAATAAATAAATAAAAATATGATGACCAAAAAAAAAGAAATAAGTAAGTTATGCTGTATATTAGTGACAAGTATGAAATAAACAAAGAAGAAACAGAGAAATCGAAATGATTAGAGGTTGAACTTTTAGATAGAGTTGTCTTGGTGGAGAAGGCAACTTTTGAATAAGCCTGATAGAAGTGAGGAAGTGAGCCATGGCAGAATATGGAGGGAGAGCAGCCCTGGTAGAAGAGACAGTGAGGAAGTTGGTGTGGCTGGAGTGCAGTGAGCAATAGGTAGAGTAGGAAAAGGTGTGGGCAGGGCAGTCCTGTGGACTCTTGAAACCACTGTTAAGTCTTTGGCTCTTACTCAGAGTCCCACAGGAATCTAGAGGAAGGTTTGGGAAGAGAAATGATGTGATCAGGTCTTCGTGTTCGCAGGGTTATCCTAGCAGCTTTGTATGAGTAGGCTGAAGAGGCCCAAGGACAGAAATGAGCCATGTAGGAGGATATTTAGTATATGTGAGAGTTGTTGGCAGCTCCACATATGGTAGTACGGCCATGGTAGTAGCTTGGAAACATAGGAAGTGGCCCAGATTCTAAGCATATTTGAAGACAAAGTTAGCAGGATCTATTAAAGATTAGAGTCGATTTGAGGGACTTGAGGATGACTCCAGCGTTTCTGAGTTGATCATAAAATGATGGGTTTGGCCCCCTCCCCACCTTTTCCACCCTCCCGTCCCCCTCCCTTGGCCTGCTGCCACTGCTCCAGATGAGGTGACAGCAACGGCCAACTTTGGCAAGATCCAGATTGGGACTTACATAGAGATCAAGCAGAGCCATGGCCCAATACATCAAGCAATGGTGACATCTTTTTATTTTTATTTTTTTTGTTAAATCATAGCAGTACACATTAATACTATCGTGGGGTACAGTGTACTGTTTCTACATACAATTTGAAATACTTTCATCCAACTGGTTAACATAGCCTTCATGTCTTTTTCTTAGTTATTGTGTTAAAACATTTATATTCTACATTTAGAGAGATTCGTGTCACCCTTGGTAGAGTGACGTGCTCACAGCAACCTCCAACTTCTGGGCTGAAGTGATTCTCTTGCCTCAGTCTCCTGAGTAGTTGGGACTGCAGGCACCTGCCACAATGCCTGGCTATTTTTTTTGGTTGTTGTAGTTTGGCCAGGGACAGTTCGAACCCACCACCCTCGGTATATGGGGCAGGTGCCCTACCCACTGCGCATAGGAGCCACCCAGGGTGGGCACAGTGCATTGGCCAGGAAACAAACCCAGATCAACTGTTTGGAAGGCAGCTATGCTCACCACTATACCACCAACGCCGCTCGGCGCCGGCAGTATGTCTTTAAATAAAGATAATGAAAGTGTAACTGTTGAATGGATAGAAAATGGAGATACAAAAGGCAAAGAGATTGACCTGGAGACCATCTTTGCACTTTACCCTGATCTTGTGCCAGATGAAGACATTGAATCCAGTCCAAAAACACCTCCACCTCCAACATCCTCAGCCAAAGTAAATAAAATTGTAAATAATTGATGGACTGTGGCAGCAATTAAGAATGATCCTCAGCTTGGCACCTGTGGTTCAAGCGGCTAAGGCACCAGCCACGTACAACCAAGGTGGCTGGTTCGAATCCAACCCAGGACCCGCCAAACAACAATGACGGCTGCAACCAAAAAATAGCCAGGCGTTGTAGTGGGTGCCTGTGGTCCCAGCTACTTGGGAGGCTGAGGCAGGAGACT
>CAUYQV010169620.1:0-10377 GCA_963574575.1 Galagoides demidoff
GTAGCTGGAGCCTTAGCCACTTGAGCCACAGGCACTGAGCCGAAAACTTTTATTTTCTAAGAAAATTGTCAAGAGAATAAAATGTCAAACCAAAGAACTGTAGAAAACATCTATAAAGTGCATATTTGATAAAAGAGAATATAATAATAAATCAATAATGAAAAACACAAAATTTGCAAATATCTTAACAAGTACTTCACCATAGAAGACATACATATGGCAAACAAACACATGAAAACATGCTCAACCACATTAGTCATTAGTAAAATGCAAGTTAAAACCACAATGAACATGACTACGCTCTTTTTTTTTTTTTTTTTTTTTTTTTTTTAGAGACAGAGTCTCACTTTAGGGCCCTCAGTAGAGTGCCATGGCTTCACACAGCTCACAGCAACTCCCAACTTCTGGGCTCAGGTGATTCTCCTGCCTCAGCCTCCCGAGTAGCTGGGAGTACAGGCGCCCGCCACGACGCCCAGCTGTTTTTGGTTGCAGTTTGGCCGGGGCTGGGTTTGAACCCACCACCCTCGGTATATGGGGCTGGCACCCTACCCACTGAGCCACAAGTGCCACCCGTATTTTTTTTTTTTTTTTTTTTTTTTTAATTGTTGGGGATTCTGGCTTGGCGCCTGTAGCTCAAGCGGTTAAGGCACCAGCCACATTCACCTAAGCTGGCGGGTTCGAATCCAGCCTGGGCCTGCCAAACAACAATGATGGCTGCAATCAAAAAATGGCCAGGCATTGTGGCAGGCGCCTGTAATCCCAGCTACTTGGGAGACTGAGGCAGGAGACTCGCTTGGACTCAGGAGTTGGAGGTTGCTGCAAGCTGTGATGCCATGGCACTCTACCCAGGGGGATAGCTTGAGGCTCCGTCCCAAAAAAAAAAAAAAATTGTTGGGGATTCATTGAGGGTACAGAGAACCAGGTTACATTGATTACTTTTGTTAGATAAGGACCCTCTTGATGGGTGGTTATTTTAGTGGGCTGGAATTCTGATGCTAGTTTCTCCCCCTTGGTTCTCAGTATGGCAAGATCCTGTTCTACTTCAAAGAAACACAGTCAGGGAGGAATGGAGGAGCATTTGTATTTGATGTCCTTTCAATTTTACTTCTACTCATGGTTTTAATACTATACTGTGTTGGAGCTGGGGGGAGTGATTGCTCCTGTCTTCAGCCCATTGTCAATATGGAAATGATTTCTAAAGGAGTCAAAATATGTGTCTTTTAAGTTAACCTAGTTTTTTTTTTTTTTTTGCAGTTTTTCTCCGGGGGCAGTGCCCTACTCCTTGAGCCACAGGTGCCACCCCAACCTAGTTGTTTTTTGTTTTAAGCTTTTGCATTTCCAAATTTATTATAGTGGCCAAATGTTCACATTATAAAGTGTTAATGAGTAGTCTGACTCAGTTTAAAATAAGAGCTAGGAAGCAATCCTGGTTTTCATAAATAATAGTCTATTATTCTTTTCTAGTTGCCACTGTATGGTGGTCCTGAATAGTGTGGGTCTTGGAGCTCTCAGTCAGGTGGGGGACATTTGTGGTCTCCTGAGGCTGAAATACTGCCACTATAGGAAGCATCTGGTGCTGCAGGAAACTCTACAATAAGCATTTATTGATGTCCTACTGTATACAAAGCTTCCTGCTAGCTGCTGAAGGAACAAACATAAATAAGACCCGAGGTCTGCCTCCAAGTTCCCTGCAGTGTTCGTGATTCAGTGATTCCAACAGAGTCAAGGTCTGGCCATTGGTTTTTTTTTTTTTTTTTTTTCCCTTCCTTGAGACAGAGTCTTACTATGTCACCCTCAGTAGCGTGCCATGGTGTCATAGCAACCTCCAACTCTTGGGCTTAAGCAATTCACTTGCCTTAGCCTCCTAAGTAGCTGGGACTACCAGCTATTTTATGTTACAATTGTCATTGTTGTTTAGCTGGCCCAGGCCAGGTTTGAACCTGCCAGCCTCAGGGTATGTAGCTGGTGCTGTAGCCACTGTGCTATGGGCACTAAGCCCTGAACATTGGTTTTTCTCAGTGTCTGTGTTTGAGATCAGTTTGCTTAAACTCAGGGCAGTGAACCATCAGGGTTGGCCCTGGCCTTCCTGTTATGAAAGTTCAGCAATGTTGTATGAATAGTTGAACATGCTTATGACCAGCAATCCGTGACTTTCAGCTTCCCTGAGCTATTGTTAGCAATGAACTTTACAGCAGAGTTAATCTGTCTTATAAATAAGAATCTCAATTGGATTACGTGGTAATTAAATGCAGATGGTAACTGACTGGCTCACATTCATTCATTCAGCCAACACTTACTTGAGGCCTCTGGCACCAGACAGTGTATGAGGTGCTCTCCCAAGGCCCATGTGGGGTTATGGTCATACCAGTATCCTCCTAGCTACACTAGTGGCATTTGCAGTGAGCCAGGCCTTTGCACACACCCAGGTTGCCTATGCCTGGTCATGAAGGGCTTCCAGCAGAGGATGAGCTGAGTGTGGAAAGGATATGTATGGATGAGGTTATTCATTATTACCATGGACTTCTTTAACCTGCATCTTCCTTCTGGGTTGTCCTCAGCTCCCCTTCTTTACCCTTGGATGGGCACGTTGACAGCTCTGGCAGTTATACTTTCACCTGTTTCATCTTTCTTCTTGATCTTGTTGGTGCACCTGTCTGGAAGCCTCTCTCTCCTCCATGTACTTGAAGGCCTTAAGTTCTCTGGACTGGGGTTGCACATTGTAAGTGATGGAAAACTGGAGGGTCCGACTTCCTAGAGATCATAGAACAACAGGACAGCTGGCCCTGTCTCTAGGCAGGGGGACAAGTGGCTATCTAGGACCACTGGACTGGGGCACAGGTACCCTCAGGCTCCTCTGAGAACTGAGGCAGAGGGATGGGTAGATGCCCCAACAGGGACTGTGCCCCAGGCAGTCTGCAGAGTCTTACTGAGGATCAGTTATCTTCAAGGCCATCTCAAAGGGAAGTTCAATTTTGAGGCAAGGACAAGACCAGTGATATTTTTCCCACTTTGTTCCTTTTGCCTAAAAGTCCTTCTCACTGTAGAGCCTACCCCCTGCCTATGACCATGACAGGCAGTGACACAGAGGCTTCATTGGATGGCATTGGGACAAAGTGACATGAGAGGAGATGTCTCTTCCTCACAACCTGAGACCATCCAAGGCCATCAGTCAAAAGGGGTGGCATGTGAGTGGTGTCACGCACTATGTGAAGTTGTTCAGCAGCATGGAGAGTCTCTGAGTCAGAGCGCTCAGAAGGCCTTAGGCACTTGAGGCCTATGGGGCCTTCTCAAGCCTGTCTTATCAGTGGGTAGCAGTCGTCAGACAAGGTTTCATGGGCTATGTAAAGCAGGCTAAATGGCAAAAACAACAGCAACAAAAAATTACTTTGGGCTATTTAAGAATAATTGGATGTGTAAAAGTTTGAGTTTGTTGCTGGTGGGGTTTTGTACTAACTGGTCTCAGCCTTCAGTGAAGAAAGAAACTACCTGGGGACAATCTTTGGCCCATTTATATAGCAGTGACAAATTTTTCTGTTCCACAGTTGAAACTAAAATGTCTAAAAATGTAAATGCTTGGGGAATAGTCACTCATTGGTGTCAATATATTTCAATCAAAGTTTAAAAATATTTTCAGATTCCTTCCCTTTTTGACAGGAGATCACTGGCTTTTACACTCAAGTCCCTTCCATGTCTCTAATGCACATCCTAAACTCAACTCAATCATTGTGCTCTAAACCTGCCCTGTCTCAGTTGATAGACCCTGAGTCTCATGTCTTCCATTTGGAAGTCTTGGAAGAGGCACTCTGTCCAGCAGGACTGAGAAGAGGCAGCTGCTGTGCAGGGAGAGGGGTTGGACTGTGTGCTCAGGTCTGGAGGGGTAGGTATGAGGCCACACCGAGAGTTGTCCCATAAGGTGTCACTTCACCACATCTGCTACCTGATCTCAGACACAGTTAACTGTTGGTGCATCAGTGATTATTTGTAGACCAGAGATAATACCTACCTTGCAGTTCATTATTATTATTACATCACAGAAATAAAGGTGCCTGACTTATCATAGGCTGTCAGTAAAAGGCCACTGGAAAACTCTTACCAACAAGGTTTCCTGTGTTAATCCTGTTGGTCTCCATATTCATTTCGTAGGACTGCCATAACAGATTATTAGAAACTCGGTGACTTAAAACAACAGAAATGTACTTTGCCACAGTTCTAGAAACCAGAGAAGTCAGAAATCTGGCAGGGCCGTGCTCCATCTGAGGACTTGAGGAGACACTCCTTCTTTGCCTCCTGCAGCTTTTGGTGGTGATCCTTGGCTTGTGGCTGATTTATTCCAGTTTCTGCCTCTGTCTTCGCATCACCTCTTTTTCTGCCTCTAAGAAGGACACTTGCCATTGGAGTTAGGGTCTACCTGAGTAATACCAGGATGCTGTTATCTCAAGTTCCTTCATTATATCCTTTTTTCAAATAGGCACTATTTACAACTTCTGGTGGTCAAGATGTGTGCATACAAGGACAGACAATTAAATTCACAAACTCATCCTAGAGAAAGTGCTACATACCTCACTGCTGAATGTCAATTATGATTACCAGATGGCTGGGGGAGTACTATGCAGATGACCGTAGTGACAGTTAGCAGTGGGGTATGCAGCACTTTTTCTTTTAATTTTTTTTTTTGAGACAGAGCCTCAAGCTATTCCCCTGGGTAGAGGGCCATGGCATCACAGCTCACAGTAACCACCAACTCCTGGGCTCAAGCAAGTCTCCTGCCTCAGCCTCCCAAATAGCTGGGACCGCATGTGCCCACCACAATGCTTGGCTATTTTTTGGTTGCAGCCATCATTATTGTTTGGCGGGCCCTGGCTGGATTCGAACCTGCCACCTTAGGTGTATGTGGCTGGCGCCTTAGCCACTTGAGCCACAGGTGCCGAGCCTGCAGCACTTTTTCTAGGAGGAATTCCTGAACTTAATTGTCAGACTTTTAGGACGACAGCTCTGACAGTCATTTCAGAAAAAGTTACAGAAGTGCTTTGAAGGGTGGACTGAGCATTGGCATTGGTGTGTAGCTTCCCAAGGGGAGTACCTCGAAGGGACTGTAGTGATATTCACAATGAGGTATGTAGCATGTTTCTAGGATGAGTTTGCGAACTTAATTGTCCAACCTTATGTCTTTTGGGGGACACCATCCAACCTGCTCCAGTTTCCATCTGTATTCTGGTAAGCAGAAGGTGTGGCACAGGGGCTCACCTCTGAGGAGTGATAACTTTTAGACAGTGTGGTTACTTCTCAGCTTGTGGTAGAACATTTAAAAAGTACAGTTGAGTATCAGGAAATCAGGGAGAGATTACTCACCAGTTCATGTGCTGTCTAGCAGGGTAGGCGAGGAAGTGGCCTATTTCTACCTGCTGTCCTCTTTGAACCTCTTCAGGCCTCCTTGTATTCCTTGCTCTGGCCACACAGGATCAATGCCCCCATCCCCAGGAGCCCCATATTGTTGGCTGATGACCCTTAAACCCCTCTGGACAAAAGGTTCCACAGGGCTTACCTTGGGTGTTAGAAGGATCAGGAACCAGAAAACCAACTCTCTGAACATCTGTGTGGCCTTGCCTAACCAGTTTTCCTTTTGGTTTGCCTTAGAGGAATAAGCCTTTTATTACATACTGATGTAGGGAGTTGTCTCATTCAGAGATGTTCCTGGGTAGAGCACGAGTTTGGGTTGGCCTGATACATTCTGTATGATTTGTGTCCTCCTTCTCTAATCTCATCACCCGCTGTTGTCATGGGCTCCTTGGGCAGAGGGGGTCTCGCCTCTGTTGGGGTAGAAGCTCTCTGTAAGATTCTGGTGAATGACTTCTTGAATTCTAGGGGATCTGTGATAGATTTATGCTGCCACCAAATCTCTGGTACAATATTTGGATTGAATTTTGAAGTAGAAGACTTTATTTGCATAATCACTGTGTGCATAGTGCATATTTTCTTGTAACTTACGTATTTCTGACTATGATATCTTTGGTTTCTCAGAAAGTCAGTGTTAGTTTTCTTTCAGTTTCTACTCAGATCTCAGCAATACTTGTAGATTGTTGCTCCTGTTGAGGGTAGTATGAAAAGACTTGCGTTAGTTTGGGCTTCTATAACAAAATACCATAGGCAAGGTGGCTTAAACAACAAACATTTATTTCTCAGAGAAATAAATGTGTCTGGTGAGAGCGCTCTTGCTAGTTTGCAGGTTGCACCTTTTCATTGTATCCTCACAAGGGAGGGGAGAGCTGAAGCAAGGGCTCTCTTCTCTCTTCTTATAAGAGTGTTAATCCCAGGACCTGATCTCCTCCCAAAGGCCTCATCTTTAAATACCATCACATTGAGGAATAGATTTCAACCTGTGAATTTTGGAGGGACCCAAGCATTCAGTCCATAGCAGAACTTTATATAATAGCTCACGTTTATGAAGCAGTTAATATGCAGGAAGTAGGTACTGTTATTGTTCCCATTTAATAGAGGAGAAAACTGAGCCTTAGAGAGGTTAGGTAACTTGTTCCAGGTTACATGCCAGTAAGAAGTGGAGCTAGAACTCCTCAAACCAGGGCTGTCTGACTCCAAAGCTCCCGCAGATTTTTAACACCCTTTCATTACTATGAGAAATGTATACTTCTCATAGGGCAGTCCAGACAGGATTTCATAATCAAGGTGTAGGGGTGCTCAGACCCCATGATGTTGTGTTGATGGTTGAGCAAAGCAAACAGATGCAGTGTTACCAGGAAGGGGCTTGTTTTCCCCTCTGATGTAGAGAACTTCCCTTCTCAACAGAGATCGTTTTGAGAATGAATTACTTCTCCACTGTACTTATGTCACCTAGTACAGTGCTTGTTGAAAGAATGGTAATGATGGTATCATTTTGCAGGGAATAGCCTCTATTCTTTATCATTATCATTGATACTCAAAGTATTGCATATTTGACTTTGTAACATGTTTTCTTCTTTGTAACATTCTCCCATGATTTCATTTCAGAGTATTCTTTTTATTTTAATAATTAAAAATAAAACAACTTTGAAGTGTTAAGAAATGAAGAACATTTTTTTCCCATGAGTCACAGTTGGCAATAATGTCAAAGTTAGACTGTAGAGCCACATTAACAGTTGAAAATTATAGGGTTTCTTAGGGTGAGCTGGAGTGTTAGGACTTTTAAGATTCCTGCCTTATGTATTAGAGAGTTTATATAATTATTTGTATAAAACGATAAATTTTCTAACTGCAAAAAGTGAAGTATTTTATTTACTGGATCTTTTACCCAAACAGATGTTTTTAGAGTAAAAATTAATCTATAAAAGATGTTTTCTGAAAGCTTTTGTATTCTGTGCTGTAGATAGTAAATGCAATAGCACAGATTTTTGTTTAGAAATTCTCTAGGAAAGCAAGTGGATATCAATCAAGTGGATTAAAAAGTTAAATAATTCATTTTATGTTTTATAATCATAGGATGATTTAGAATAATAATGTCATGCCACAAATATATGTAAATTCAAAGACATCTTGTAGATACTGTATTTGTATCTCATTGTGCTTAGAGAGATTCTCATAGTGTAATTAGGAGGACTTTGGTTTATCTGCTAATGTTCAGTAACTTCTAGGTACTACTTATCCTTCTCTTTCTTAATCCTCCTTTAAAGAATATAGATGTGCACAGGCTGAGTATAAATGTGATTTCCCATGGGAAATGCCAAAAATGGCATGTGGGAAAACTGAAATCCTCTTGCTTTTCAAGGGACCAGAGAGTGAAAAGCAAGTTTTTCTTTCTTTTTTTTCAGAAGCTGGTTTTGTTTTAAAAGTACCATACAGCTAAGTTTTCAGCTTAGTAACTACTTGCAGTTAATTATGAAGATAAAGATATTTTGAATAGATGCAAGCTCACACAAACAACTAAGTGTACATCTGAGGGGCTATTGAGTGGAAATGCCACCAAAAGAGTATTTTCCCCATTAAATAGCTTTATTGATGATAATTGACATATGTTGAACTGTACGTATTTAAAGTATACATTTTGACAAGTTTAGATTCATATATATGTCTATAAAACCATTACTCCCAAAATCAAGTTAATGAACATATCCACAAGGAGCCCCGAAAGTCTCCTGTACCCTTCTGTCACTCTTCCCTGCTGCTCTGTCTGTATTCCTAGGTAATCACAGTCTGCTTTCTGTTATTCTAAATTAGTTTTTATAAAAATGGAATCATACAGTATAAACTCTACTTTTTTTTTTTCTTCTTTCTTATATTGGAATCTCTCTCAGTGATACAAAGTGATATTTATCGCTTTACATCAGTACGTCTGTTTGAATGCTGTATTTGGGGATTCACTACAATTTTATCTATCAGTTCATTTGCTGATGGATGTTTGAGTAGATTCCAGGTTTTGGTTATCACTAATAAAGTTGCCATGAATATTTGTGTACAGTGTTTTTTTAAATGGATATGTATTTTAATTTCTCTTGGGTAAATATCTAGCTGTAGAATGCTTGTGTCTTATGGCCGGCTAATGTTTACTTTTTTTTTTTTTTTTTTTGAGACGGAGCCTCAAGCTGTCCCCCTAGGTAGAGTGCCATGGCATCACAGCTCACAGCAACCTCCAATTCCTGGACTCAAGCGAGTCTCCTGCCTCCGCCTCCCAAGTAGCTGGGATTACAGGCGCCCGCCACAACACCCGGCCATTTTTTGGCAGCCATCATTGTTGTTTGGCGGTCCCGGGCTGGGGATTCAAACCCACCACCTTAGGTGTATGTGGCTGGCACCTTAGCTGCTTGAGCCACAGGTGCCGCCGAGCCCTAATGTTTACTTTTTAAGAAATTGTCAGATTGTTTTGCAAGGTAGTGTGCCATTTTATATTTCCACCAGCAGAATATGAGAGTTCATTTGCTTCACTTCCTTGCCAATACTTTGTATGGTCAGTCTTTAATCTTGGCTGTTTAATAAGTGTGCAAAGGTATCTCATTGGGCTTTAAATTAAATCTCCTAGATAATTAACAATTTCGAGCATCTTTTCGTGCACACTGCTTTCTATTTTTTTGTAACATATTTGTTCAAATCTTTTATCTATTTTCTTATTAAATTTCAAAAATTCTTTATGTATTCAGATACAAATCCCTAATCAGACATGTGATTTGAATTATAGTTTATTATAGTTTTTTTTTTTTTACATTATTTTCTTCCTTTTGCTTTCTTGGGCAATTTTCTATTATAGTAAAATATATATACAATTAGATTTACCATGTTAACCATTTTTAAGTGTATAGTTTAGCAACATTAAATACATTCACACTATTGTCTTCTTTTTAAAAAATGTATCCAAAGTTCTGACAAGTCCGTCACAGTGTGAGCTGTGTGAGAGCATGAACTGTATCTTATTCTCAGTTGTGTTTGGAGAGCCTTTCGTATGCTCGGCGCATGGTAGGTCCCCAGTAAATATTTGTTGAATGGACAGTGTTTGTTTTCAGGTTTTATAGTTGTTTCAGTATTAATTAGTGTCTTAGCTCTGGCTGCTATAACAAAATAACATAAACTGGGTAGCTTCTTAACAACAGAGATTTATTGCTCATAGTTCTGGAGGCTGGAAGTCTGAGCTCATGGCGTCAATATGGTGAGGTTCTGGTGAGGGCCCTTTCCCAGGCTGCAGACAGGCAGATGACTTCTTTTATATTTTCACATGGCAGAAAGAGAGTTAGCCAGCTCTCACAGAAAGAGAGCTAGTCAGCTCTCTTACCTCTTCTTTGTAAACCCATTCATGATGGTGTCACCTTCACGGTCTAATTATTTCCGGAAGGTTCTACCTCTCAATTCCATCACATTGGGATTAAGGTTTCAACACATGAATTTAGAGAGACATAAGTTCCATAATAGTCAGTATATTACTCAGGGTTCTCCTGTAAAAGAGACCCAATAAGGAGTGCATGTGTATCCATATATCTCTGTATATCCCTCCCTTCACCCGTCCTGCCCCCCCCCCCCCAAATTGATAATATGTTAGGGAATTGGCTTACATGATTGTGGCAGTTTGGTCCAAAATAGCTAGGCAGGGATGGAGGAGACCCAAGGAAGAGCTGCTATTGGAGGTGGTAGGCCAAAGACAGTCTACTCTCAGAATTCCTTTTTTAGAGGTCAGTCTTTTTTTTTTTTAATTAATTAATTTATTATTTATTTATTTATTTTTTATTAAATCATAACAGTGTACATTAAAACTATCATGGGTATAGTGTACTGTTTCTGTATACAATTTGAAATATTTTCATCCAACTGGCTAACATAGCCTTCATGTTTTTTTCTTAGTTATTGTGTTAAGACATTTATATTCTACAATTAGAGAGATTCACATGTACCCTTATAGGATGAACC
>CAUYQV010169628.1:0-13919 GCA_963574575.1 Galagoides demidoff
TTTTTTTTTTTTTTTTTGAGACGGAGCCTCAAGCTATCCCCCTGGGTAGAGTGCCTTGGCATCACAGCTCATAGCAACCTCCAACTCCTGGGCTCAAGCGAGTCTCCTGCCTCCGCCTCCCAAGTAGCTGGGACCACAGGTGCCCGCCACAAGGCCTGGCCATTTTTTGGTTGCAGCCATCATTGTTTGGTGGGCCCGGGCTGGGAATTCGAACCCGCCACCTTAGGTGTACGTGGCTGGCTCCTTAGCCGATTGAGCCACAGGCGCCGAGCCAGAAGCTATTCTTAATTTTGTTCCTCTAGTGTTCCATAGTCACCTCAGGTCTTGGATATGTTGTGTCGATTCTTCACTCTCGTGGCTACAGGTTTCCTCTCCTTGGCTTTGTTGTATTTTTCCACAGGGCAGGCCTTAGGTCACTTCAGATCCTCGTTCAGTGTTCAGTATGGGTTCATTCAATATCAGATTCATGGAATGAATGCATTAAGAGGCCCAGGGTGCTAAGGATAGAAAGTGAACTAACCCAGTTTACATCATTAAGTCCTGAAGAAGACACCTGACAATTGATGACTGCAGTCTCATAACCAAATAGCACAATGTAATTGTGAGGTTTTGCTTTTAACAACCTATCAAACCTTGATTTAGTTCAGTCTGAGGACAATGTAGACCACACAATTCATCAGTTACGCACTCGAACTTCAATTAGAGGTTAGAATGTGTGGCCCAAAAGATCACTATTTTGGGATTCTTTAGATAGCAAGATTGAGTCCTATCAGGGCACGGGGGACTGGGTTAGGGTCACAGACACTGGCCTAAGGTAAAAAGCTTGCTCAGTAGAAAATCAGAGATGGCCTGATTGTTCTATGAATGTTTGGTAAAAAGTAATCAGATTTCTTCCCAAAACAATAGAAAATTAGGCTGTGTGTGTGTCATTCACGGTTCTAAGAAATATATAAATTTCATTATTCCCGGGGTCCAATTAGTCCAGGAGAGATGTGTAATGGGCAGGTAAAAAGGGATTCCAGAGTGCAGTCTCAGGGCCATCAGATGAACGAGCTTCTAAGGAGAGCTCTTCACAGACACAGCGGGCAACAGCAGGCCCCTTCACCCCACCAGCTTCAGGGCATTTGCAAGGGAAAGGGATGCCAAAAAGTGGTCTGTAGATCAAACAGAAGGCAAAAAGTAAAGGCCTGTTTTGACTGCCTCTCCTCTGCAGCAACATCAGGAGGAAGTTAGACTTGTTTTTATTATTAACCAACTCCATCGCAAAATCACATTTGGGGGGATTACATACAAAATCTTCTTGCTAACTTTTTGGAGAGCAAATGATTTCTTAAGTATCTTGATGATCAAAAATTTGCCTTTAAGGAAATTCCTTAGGACTGAGTAATAAAAACCGATATGCAAAGATGTCTACACAGCGCTAAGATCAGCTTTGCCTCCCTTCTAATAAAGGCATTTTGTTTCCCTCAGTGTTTTCTAGGAATCAGATTCCCAGCATTCCTTTTACAGAAAATTCCTAATTATTACAGGAGCTTTGCCAGAAGACTTTTAGATTGATAAGAGCCTTTCTTAAGTACAGTGCCACTCTTCAAGGAAGGGGAGACTTCTGCTTTAACCACACAGGTGCTTTCTGGAGGTAATGCTATACTAAGTCTTCTTAGTGTCAAAACAAAAACCTTCCTGGTCCCTTCTTTATGGGATGGTAAAAGGAAAGGAAGGGGGAATCTAATCCCAACCATTAACAGTTTTTTAATGGTCTATAAAAATCACTTCTAGATTTGTATTTCAGGGTGGGTATTGTCTTAGTTCATGGGGCTGCTACAACAAAATACCATAAACTGATATTTTATTTTTCTTAATTCTAAAGGCTGGGGAGCCAAGATCAAGGGGCCAGTACATTTAGTGCTTGGTGAGGCTGCTTTCTAGTTCATAGAAAGTGGTGTCCTATTGTATCCTCACATGGTGGAGGGGGCAAGAGAAGTTTTGGGAGCTTTTTTTTTTTTTATAAGGACACTAATTTCATTCAAGAGGATTCCATGCTGATAAACTAATCACTCCTTTAGAAGGCCCACATCTTAAAATCACCACTTTGGAGGGGTCAGGATTTCCACATCTAAATTTTGGAGGGACATTGACATTTAGACCACAGCAAATATTTTTGTGATTCTTTTAATAAGAGAAATTCACAAACCCCATTTCAATATATCCTTTAATTCTAGGGTGACCAGATTTTAACAATTGTAACGCGGGACAACATGGGGGGGGGCAGGGGACGGGGCAGGGCAGGGCCTGACAACAATGCAAACTTTGATAAGCAGTTCTCGATAATCACTTCTCAACAATTATTTGTTATTATTACAGTTTAACATTAAAAAATTAACAAAAATAATATAAAACTCATATTCTGGCGAAATAGCCACATGGCAGCCGAAAACCGTATATACCCTTCCTGTTCTCCTGCCGGTTCGCGCATTCTTTCAAAAAATCGGGACTTTTTAAAAACGCCACGGGATGCGGGACAAATTGTTCAAAAGCAGGAGGTCTGGTCACCCTATTTAATTCATTTAACATTTAGGTGACCTAGATCTCTGTCTTTGAACTGCACTTCTCCATCTCCACTGACTTCTCACGTGAACTCCTCCAGTCCCATGACTGTAAATACCAAATTTAAGCAAATGACTCCCACCTTTATAGTTTAGGTCTTGATCTCTCCCCCTTGAGCTCCAGACTGTCAGGTCCATCTAGCTGATTGACTTAACTGGTCCTAAACTTCACCTCTTATTCCCATGGCTCCAAACTAATTTTCTTCTATTTCCTCCATTTTCAGGAATGACAACTCCATCCTGCCAGTTATTTAGTCCAAGAAATCCTTGGCGTCTCCTTGACTCCTTTCTTACTGATGCATCCCATGCTTATTCCACACTAAATTCTCTTCTCTCTTCAAAGCCTACCTTGAAGAATATGACTACCAAAAAAAAAAGAATATGACTACCTCCTACCACCTCCACTGCTATGAACCTGTTCAGCCTCTATTGCTACCAACGCTTCTGTGTATGATAGACATATTATCTTTCATGTAGATTGTGATGGTAGTTTCTCCAATGATCTCCCAACTTTTAATCTTGCCACCCAACCTATTCTCTATCCAGCAGCCAAAGTGATCCTAGGGAAACATAATCCAAAGTAAGGAGTCACCGTACTACCCAACCCTCATCTCATTCAGAATAAAAGCTAAAGTCCTAAAGGGCCCTACTGGTTCAGCCTCCTATTATCTCCCTGACCTTCCCTCATACCACTCTCCACTGAACTTACACTGGTCCAGCCCCTTTGGCCAGAAGAATGCTGCTTTTCCAAAACCCTAGATACCATCCCTTCACCCTGAGTCTATATTTACCTTTTAAGGTAAGATGAGATTCTTATAGAATATAAATGTCTTAACACAATAACTAAGAAAATGTCGTGAAGGCTATGTTAACCAGTTTGATGAAAATATTTCAAATTGTATATAGAACCAGCACATTGTACCCCATGATTGCATTAATGTACACAGCCATGATTTAATAATAAAAAAAATACTAAATACATTCCTGCCTCAGGACCTTTGCACTTGTTTCTCCTACCTGAAACACGTTTCTCCCAAACACAATGTGGCTTTTTCTATAAACTCTTTACAATTCTCTACTCAAAAGTTAGTTGTTCTGTGTGGTTTCCTATTATCATCCTGGCTCCCTTCCCTGTTTTATTTTCTCCATAGCCTGCATCACCATCCATTCTACTTGTATTTGACTTACTTGTTTATTGTCTATCTTCCTTCATTGGAATACAAGCTCATTGACGAAAGAGATATTTATGTTTTGTTCATTACTATATTCCCAACTGTCTGAAACACTGCCTGATACATATTGGCCCTCAAGAAATAATTGGAGCCCTTTGCAATCTCTCACATCTCTGACATTGAGACTTGGCATTATGGAGCCATTTGCAAACCTACCCTTGTTAAATCCTAGCCAATTCCTCAGACATCTACAAGACTCCAGGCATTTATGTGATACCCTTAGGAGCCCCAGTCTTAAAACTCAGATGTAGCAATTGCAGATTATCAAGTGAAACATCTGAGCCCTCACAGAGCTTTTGAATAAGGGGGTCTTCCTCCGGCTACACATTTCAGTGATGTCCTCAGTTGACAATATGTGTATGGGTCTGTTTCTGGATTCTGTTTTCTTCTATTATTTGTTAGTCTATTCTTAGTGGGAACCAATCATCCACTGCCATGATTACTTTACCTCAGAATAGGTCTTGAAATTGGGTAGTATAAGTCTCCCAAAATATTTCTTCCCTCTTAAAGGTTGTTCTTAACTAGTCTAGATACTTTTGCCTTGATAACACATTTTATAAATACCTTGTCAATTTCTACAAAGAAATAACCATAGTGATTTTAAATGGTATTGGATTGAATCTATAGATCAATTTGTGGATAAATAATATCTTCACTATATATTGTTCTAATCCATGAACATAGTACATATCTTCATTTATTTAGGTTTCTTGAGCTTTACTGATGAATAAAAATTGTGTACATTTTTTTTTTGCAGTGTTTGGCCAGGGCTGGGTTTGAACCCACCACCTCTGGCATATGGGGCCAGCGCCTTACTCCTTTGAGCCACAGGAGCCACTCAAAGTTGTGTACATTTAAGGCATACACATTATGAAATCATGAACACAATAAAGCTAACATATCTCCTCATATACTTGTTGGTTTGTTTTTTGTAGTGAAGCCACTTGATATCTACTCCCTTAACAAATTTCAAGTATACAACACATTATTGCTAAATATACTCACTACGCTGTTTGTTGCCAGTAAATAAAAATATCACAGATTTTTGCATATTGACCTGAATACTGCAATCCTGTTAAATTGAATTATCTGTTCCTATAGCCATTTCTGTAGATTCCTGAGGATTTTCTACATTGACAATTAAGCCATTTGTAAATAAAAACAGTTTTATTTTTCACCACCAATTTCTATGTCTTTCATTTCTTTTCTTGTCTTACCATACTGGTTAGAACATCAGGTACAATTTTGACTAGAAGTGACAATAACAGATATCCTTGCCTTTTTCCTTACTGTTAAGAAAGTAACGTTCAATATTTCACCACTTAAAAAATTATATTCACTATAATTTTTTTTTTGTGAAAGTCCTTTATCAACATTAGGAAATTTCTTTCTATTCCTAATTTGCTGAAGCACTTTATCATGAATGGTAAGTTGTAAATTTAATCACGAATGGTATATGGTTCTGTAACAGTTTTCTATTACAGTCTAACAAATTGCTACAACTTAGTGGCTTAGAACGACGTTCATTTACATGTAGTAGCTCACAGTACTTAAAAATCAAGCATGGGATAGCTGGATTCTCTTTTCAGAATTTCACAAGGCTGCATTCTAAGTAGTGGCAAGTACATTCTTATCTGGAGAGATTGGAGTCCTTATTGAAGCTTTGGGTTATTTGTAGACTTTAGTTTCTTGTGATTGCAGGGCTAAGGCCCTCAGGTACCAGAGGCCACATACAATAGGCAGCACAGCAACTTGTCCTACTTTAATTTTCATTCTCTTTCATGGGACTATTGCAATAGTGAACTATTTGGTCTCCTCTTTGGTCCCTTAGGTCTGCTCCTACTCATGTTAAAATTTACATCTGATTATGTCACCTCTTTTGAAAAACAAGTCTGATGGCTTCTTGCTGCCCACAGAAAGAGGTCTAAACCTTTTCATATGGTGACAAAAGTTTTGCATGCTCTAGCCTTGACCTCTCTATCCAATTGCCAGTCATAGGCAGTGTATTTTTGTAGTCCTAGTATGAGCCATGCCTGTCCCAGAAAATGTTGTTTCTTCTACCTGGAATGTTAGAAGTCACTCCCCCCAACCCCCAGCATGATATACATATTTCTTCCATGTTCAGGTTAGGCTCAGATATCACCTCCTTTGTCATGTTTCTTCAATCACTTTCTTTTGCAAGGCCCACATAACTGTTTAATTAGGGGCACATGCTTTTGTAATTGTTGGGTGTTTGTCTCCTCCTAATAATCAGTATTGATGCTGAAAGCTGAGTCATATTTTATTCATTTTCTGAGGAAGATGTCTCTGTGTTAGGGTTTGTGGGGGCACCACAGGCATAAGGACAAGGAAGGCAATTGATAGGGACGTTCTGAGAACTAAGTAGTCAATTATAACCCAGTGTGATATGGACTGGGCTGAGAGGGATGCATGAAGTGCTGTTGGAGTGTAGAGAAGAGAGAATTAAATTGTTCCGGGTTGAGGGTAGACGTGAAAGGGTAAGGGAAGGCTGCACAGAGAACATTCCACTGATACTGGCGACTCAGGAAATAGGCAGGGAGAGGAAATGGTGGTAACAGTCTGGTAGAAACAAAGGCCCAAAGGTTAGTAATTGTGTGGTACATAGCTGGATGGAAGCTCAGCTCATGCCACAGGTGGACAGAAAAAACCAAGCAGCAAAATTTCAGATTTAGTGACACATGCTAACTCCACTCGTGGTGGCTCCCTGAAGTGCTGTGCTAACAAGGATTCTTTTCCTCCTTTGTTATTGAGATCTAATTCATATATCACAAAATTCACACTTCTGTACAAATATACAATTGAATGGCTTTGGCATATTCACAGTTATGCCAATATCACCACAATATAATTCCAGGACATTTTCATTGCCCCTCAAAAAGAAACTTGTATGCATATTAAGTAATCGCTCCCCATTTTCTCCTCTCCTTAGCCCCTGGTAACCACCAGTGCCCTTTCTGTCTCTGTGGGTTTTACCATTCTGGACACTTCACCTAGATGGAATCATATAGTGTCTGGTCTTTTGTGCCTGGCTTCTTTCACTTAGGATCATGTTTCCAAGGTTCATCCACTTTGTAGCATCTAATAATCCTTCATTTCTTGTTGTGGTTGTTCCACTGTATAGAGGCATCACATTTTGTTTATCCAGTCCTTAGTTCTGAGAAAGCCCTACTGCAAATAGAGATTGAAGAACATGTGCTGAAAGATACAGAAATGAGAGCCCAGAGAGAAAAAGACAGACAACTGCTGCCTTGCTTCCTGATAGCTTTCTATTTCCTGCCTTACAGTTCTACAAGAGTCCTAGAATTCTTATAATGCTAGCTCAAGTAGAATTCTATTATTTGTGGCGAGATTCTGGAAACTCATGGGAAAGTTTCTCTAGCTCAACTTTTTTCAGACCAAGAGAAACCCTCCCTCCTTAGACTAAAGCCTGTGTTTATCCAAATGACCCCCGGGGGCAGTGATTCAGATGCATATTCAGAGATGCTTGTTTATCAGTGGTATGCAGGGAATGTTGTTCCCCACTTGCAAGATCCAGAAATCCTGCCTCAATTCTAAGTACCCATCACTGAATGTTCTTAACCTTGCTTTGGAGGGCTTCTGGTGAATTAGAAATTTTATATTTGGATGGAGAAATGTGGATATAGTGTAAATTTGTTGTTTGAAGAAGCAAACTACAAGTTAACTCGAAGGTGAAAATGATACGCTGGTTTGGAAATGCAAAATATTAAACAACTGGGAATAGGTTGAGAAAAGTCTTTTGCATGCAAAAAACCACAACCCAACTTGCCTCAAAGCATAACTTCATAAAATAATCTTCATTGTCTGTGTCTCATCAAAATACGAGGTAAAAAAAAAGACAAATAGAAACACGCAACAACCTCTTAAATCCAGACTGAAAACAGTGGAAAGAAACAAAACTAGAGTGAAAAGAAATAACCTTTATTTTAGTGCAAATAAACTTTTTTTTTGCCCTCAGCATTTTTAAATGAGGGTAGGAGTGGGATAAAATCTAGGCAAACTTTCTCAAAAACAAAACATGCATAGGCCTTCCTCCCTTCTTTGAAAAAAGAATCAGTGCTGACAGACACTATGCAGACACCTGCTACCTGGCACTCAGCCAACTTGCTAACCAACCCTGGGTTTCAGCCCAATTAGCTAAGCACGCGTCATCCAGAATGCATTAATTATTCCCAGTGATTTTCCAAAGTATCCGATGAGATTTTACAGGGCGATGTGGACATAACCTTCTATTGCAAGAATCTTTACTAAGGAAACACCATTGCATACGTTCTTGAAAATCCCAGAGACAGCCATACAAGCGCATAATGTGAGCCCCGGTAGTCACCTTCCAGAGGCTCGTTATTCAAGCCTCTCATCAAAAGGAGAAACTGAGGTGCTCCCAAAACCTTCCAATAAACTGTGAGTAAAGAGAGAAGATAAATATAAAACTGAAAACATTTAAATGTAACCTACTAGTTCATAAACACTGCAGGGAAAGAAAATACTCAGCATGGACTTTTTGCAAATTAAGTGATAATTCACTTTTTACCTCAGTTCACTGAGAACAAAGAGACCGGATTAGAGAAGAGCTGATAGTTTTCAAATCTCGCCTGCCATTTCTTTTCAGTAGCATCCCTGTGCCTCAGTGCTTCCACCTGTAAACTGGAGGGCAGGAGACTTTTAAATCAGACAGAGGAACATTGTCATCACAGCCACAGGCATCTTGGAGTTTGTCTTTTTCCTGGATACGAATAGTTGGCAAGAGCTTCAGGACTTATGCCTAACGAGAAGGAAACATGAGTCTGCCACTTATTTTACCCCTAATGTTAGTTGGGAGGTTACAGGTGTGCCCCTGGTAGATTGGTGGGGATCTCCTATGAATCATAGACATACCATTTAATTACCAGCAGAAGAATGCAAGGTGTCATCATTCCCATGGCACAGATGAAGAAACAGGGTCAGAGAGTTCAGGTAACCTGCCTGACATCATGCAGCAAGTAAATCACAGTGGTGATCTGAACCCAGATTTCTGAGTCCAAGCTCATGTTCTTTCCACTATACCATGTTGCCTGTAATACACTCACATGATCGCCAGGTCATGTACCCCTACAGCACTACCTACACATACGAGGTATTCAATCAATCCAGTGGTTGCTTAATGGAGAACAACTGCTGGGATCTAAGCAATGTTTTATGTACTTTACAGGTTTCAAACTACTTTTACTCTGACAACAATCATATGGTGTTAGTTCTGTCATGCTCATTTAACAAATGAAGAAGGTGTACAGAGGTTGAGTCAATGAAGGTAAGCCCACCAGACAGTGGCTCACCTTCTGCCATGTTCTGACCTTAACTTTCGGTGTTCTCCACACGTATGATAGTGAGGACAGCTCTCTCTTTCTTTGGCATCCTCCTGATGGTCAGAAGGAAGACAAGAAGGAGGAGGTGCCAGTAAATACAAAAGGTACAGTTCTTCTCTTAACAGAATGGGGGGGGGTGGAGAAAGGCAGGGGAAGAGGGAACATAGCACCTAGAAGTTAAGTCACTCAAGCTAAAGTTCCACAGAGAACAGAACAGAGACTGTGCAACCTGCCACTAGCATCACATGGTGGTCTTGTCCAACTAAACCCTTTTGGTGGCCTTCATTGCTAACTTCTGGCAAAGAGAACTTAGAGGAGCAGAAGATCCTTATCTTTAAGTCAACATCAAGGAATGTGGGATTGGTATCAGATTGGTTGTTGAGAGGGCCTGCAATTGAGAAACTCACCGACTTGAGGTGGTTATTCCCCTCTGAATTCCTATCATTTCCTTCATTTCCATTCTTGTCACTTTCTGATTTCTGTGGGCAATTCTATTGGTGTAAAAGCAAGATAGTCAAGCCTCTGATCTCATTCATGAACATCAGCCAGAGAGCTGGCACAGCTGGAGAAAAGAGAGTTTGTTTGCAGATCTCAGAGGCAGCAGGGAACACTATCCTTATCCAATTGATCAGAGTGTCAGATTTAATTATACAAATAAAACAACTTGGTGTCCTTTTATAGTACTTTCCCCAAGGACTGCAGGGTGGGAAAGCCAATTCATTTTGCTGCGTGATTGTTTTAGACTATTTATTACAAACTGTTCCCTTGGGAAGAGCAGGAAATCAGTTATGATCTTTTGTCTCTCATTTGAGGTACAGGAAAGTCATTGCTTCTAGTGAATGAGCCACAGATTTCCCCCTGATTTCACTTTCAATTCTCCAATTAGGTGACTGTTACCATGTAAACTGTTGAGATTTAACAGATGGAGGCTGCCCTTGGAAGAGGCTAGGGGACCATAGAGGCTCATGAATGATGGTACTGCCCCTCCTAACATCTGGATGGGCAATTAGCTCCTAATTTGTATCATGGTCCAGCTTCCTTTGGCTCTCTGGCCAAGAACCTATGTGAGAGTGTGCCTTCTGAAAAGCAGAGGTGTTCAGTGGGCTATAATAAATAACTTTCTTCCAATCAGTGGGCTATAATAAATAACTTCTTCCCATGGCTGGTCATACGTACTTCTGTTCTCCTATCTACAAAGATAACAGCTATCCTTTGGGTAACTAATCTCTCCTAACGTGTTCCTAATTCATAGTTCTGCAGATATTTCCCATCATGTCTCCTCTCCACGTGGAGCTAAATGCACGAAAGAAATCAAGAGATTTCCTCCTTTTCTTTGCCTGTAGAGACTGGGCTTTGAGTCTGAGACCTGCACAGCTCTTGGGGTGGTTTAGGCTGCAGGGAAAGAAGGGTTCTTCTCCCTCTTTACCATGGCCCATGTTCCTTTTCCAGGGGACAGCAGAAAGCTCATTTTTTTTAAACTTGTAATTAATTTATTTTTAAGTGTACACTTCAATGATTTTAATAAATGTACATAGTTGTAGAATCACCACCATCCGATTTTAGAATTAAATGCATCACTATTACAATATTGCCTTTCATTTCCCCATTCCCACTTCTGGGCATCCACTAATAGCCTTTGCTATTTCAAGACATTTCATCTGAAAGGAATCAAACAATACGCAATCTCTGGTGACTGGTTGGCTTCACTTAGTCTAGCATTTCTGAGGTTCCCCCATGTTATAGCATACACCAGTAGTCTACTCCTTTATCCTTTTTTATTCCTGCCAAATAGCATTCGAAAGCTACTTCTTGCTTCATTCTCCCCTAAGCAGAGGGGGATAAAGAAAAAAACACCAGATGTGAGAGGCCTGACACAATCCAGTAGTGCTTGCTCACTTCTCTAAACCCGTCTCTTAAGACTACAACACCCTTTCACCCCAACCTGCAAGTGTGTTGGCCTTCCTCCAGATCTCCAACACGCCATGATTTGTCTGCCATACTGCTCTTGAAAATGTTGCTCCTTTCCCTAAACACTACCCCCTCCAGCATGCACACACCTATTTTACCTGGTTAATTCCTACTCATCCTTCAGATCTCTCTTTAAAACATTCCATCAGAAGAGCTTCCAGTGACCCTGTGGATTGGGTCTGACTTTTCTCTCATATGCTGTCCTTTCATCTCTGTCAGGTTTCTTATTATATATGAAATGAGTTCCTGATTTTTGGAATTACATTTTTAGTACCAGTCTCTGCCCTGTCCCTTCTCCATCTCTATCTTGACCCCCCACCAAGGTCTTTAAGTTCCCTCCTGGGCTGGCACTATGTTGCTGTGGTGACCACTAGCCTGGGCCCATAGTGAATGTTCCCACCTAGTCTGCCTGCCTGACCCCCTTGCCTTTGGTGTTGCAGATACCAGGGCTTCTCTTTCCTTGTTCCATTCTCTTAGCACAGCAGAGGGAATGTGCGCTTTATATGCCATGGAGTTTCCTAAATGTGTCAGTCTATAAAGATGTGCTGTTTTCAACTGATGGCATCAACGGGTTGAAGATAAATGCAACCGGACAGCTAGAATGTATTTGGTACAAAGTGTCCGTGAGGCCAGCTACATGGTGTGGAATGGAGGGAATGTGGCTATGTGATGAGAACCCCCGTACACTTCTCAGCTTTTCAAGTAGTTCCCGGGGAAGACCTGGAGGCAACCTTGTTCACTGAGGTGCTCACTAACGCTCTCATGTAATGCCAATTCCAGTGTGCTGAGCGGCACTTTGACTGGCTGTTTGTTTGACTCTGCTTTCAACACTTCTCTTGAAAATATGACACATGTCAGAATGAATCCAAGTAGCCTTTGAGCCAGCTTTCACAGCCACACAAAGCTCTCCACCCATTGGGTACATTGAAAGACACTTGATGCTGTTTGAGAACACTCTTCTTAATCTGCTGATAACCTTTACTGTCTGGCTGGCAAGACCTAAGAAAACATTTCTTTTCATTTGGGCCCATTTGAAATGAAACAACTAAAAACCATCAACTGTTAAAAACGTGTCTTTTTGTACTTGTGCATCCTTACTTTTGAGTTTTGGCAGGAGATTCTTAAGGGGTAAATGGACTAAATGAATGAATGCCAATCACAGCTACAGTGGTGGAGAGTAATAATTCAATTCAACAAGCAGTTATTGAGTGCTTACGATGTGAGGGGCCCTGCGCACAGTCCATGGGGGATGGAGATGAATAGACTGCAGTTTCTGCCCTCCAGGAGCTCATGATCTGGAAGAGAAGACAGACGCACACATAAATGATGCTAATAAGGATGACACTAAGAAATGCTGGAATAAAAGTGCAAGTAAAGGGCAAGGAGAAACTGGAAAGGGGAAAACTAATTTCAACAGAGAACATCAGGAGAGCTTCGTTGGCAGAGAGATGGATAAATACAACACAACACACTGTTTTGTTCTAACAACTTAACAATGGAAAAAATGCCAACAAGACTTTAAACTATTCTGGCTGTAACTAGATGGAGCCACTGGATTGCCTTGGAAGCCCGAGTTCTACTTTATTTTTTTATTTTTATTTTTATTAAATCTTAGCTGTGTACATTAATGCAGTCATGAGATACAATGTGCTGGTTTTATATACCATTTGAAATGTTTTCATCAAACTGGTTAACATAGCCTTCACTGCATTTTCTTAGTTATTGTGTTAAGACATTTATACTCTACACTTAGTAAATTTAACATGTATCCTTGTAAAATGCACCGTAGGTGTGGTCTCACCTATTACCCTCCCTCCAGCCATCCCCCCTGCTCCCCTCCCCTCCCTCTTCTTTGCCAAGAAGAATATGTTCCAGCTCCACCCATGTAAACGTGAAAGAGTAAAGTCTCCAGCTTTCCTTTAGCTGCATAATATTCCATGGTGTACATATACCATAATTCATTAATCTCTTCATGGGTTGATGGGCACTTGGGCTTCTTTCATGACTTAGCAATTATGAATTGTACTGCAATAAGCATTCTGGTGCAAATGTCTTTGTTATAAAGTGATTTTTGATCTTCTGGATGTATACCTAGTAGAGGAATTGCAGAATCAAATGGCAGGTCTATTTTTAGATCCCTAAGTGATCTGCAAACATCTTTCCAAAAGGAACGTATTAGTTTTCATTCCCACCAGCAGTGCTGTAAATTGATAGTGATCAAAACTGCACGGTACTAGCACAAAAACAGAGAGGTAGATGTATGGAACAGAATAGAGAACCAAGAGATGAATCCAGCCACTTACAGTTATTTGATCTTTGACAAGCCAGTTAAAAACATTCAATGGCAAAAAGATTCCCTATTTAACAAATGGTGCTGGGTGAACTGGCTGGCCACCTGTAGAAGACTGAAACTAGACCCACACCTTTCACCATTAACTAAGATAGACTCTCACTGGATTAAAGATTTAAACTTAAGACACGAAACTATAAAAATAGTAGAAGAAAGTGCAGGGAAAACTCTTGAAGAAATTAGTCTGGGCGAATATTTTATGAGGAGGACCCCACCTCCCCCGGGCAATTGAAGCAGCATTAAAAATACACTACTAGGACCTGATCAAACTAAAAAGCTTCTGCACAGCCAAGAACACAGTAAGTAAAGCAAGCAGACAGCCCTCAGAATGGGAGAAGATATTTGCAGGTTATGTCTCTGACAAAAGTTTAATAACCAGAATCCA
>CAUYQV010169632.1:0-11875 GCA_963574575.1 Galagoides demidoff
TTCATTGCAGCCCAATTCACAATCGCTAGGTCATGGAAGAAGCCCAAGTGCCCATCAACCTATGAATGGATCAATAAATTGTGGTATATGTACACCATGGAATACTACACAGCCACAAAGAAAGATGGAGACTTTGCCTCCTTTATGTTTACATGGATGGAGCTGAAAAATGTCCTCCTTAGCAAAGTATCTCAAGAATGCAAGAAAAAGTATCCAATGCACTCAACACTATTATGAAACTAATTGTTAGCTATCTTAAGAAAGCTACAATCCAAATGGAGCCCTAGACTACGGGAAAGGAGGGGGAGGGGAAGGGGGAGGATGGGTGAAGAGAATGATATTGTGGGGATCATGCCTATAATTTATCCTATTAGGGTACATGTGAATTTGTCTAGAGGTTGAATATAAATGTCTTAACACAACAATTATGATAAAGACATGATGGCTATATTAGCCAGTTGGATGAGAGTTTTTCAATCTGTATATGGAAGCAACACGCTATATCCTATGATAGAATTAATGTACACAATTATGATCTAATAAAAAAAAAAAAGAGTCAGATTGCAAGGCTCTTCCAGAGAACATACCCAGAGCTGCTGACGCAATGGATGGAACTACAGTAACTTCAAAGAACTGTAAGATGGGATCTCAGGTATGGTTATTGGTAAAAGAATGGCAAACCAATCCAATCTGATAGAGATTTGTTGAGTGCCCCTAAGCACCAAGTCCCGGGTTTAGCATAATAGGGAAGGGGAGGAATCACACCAGGCTCCAGCACCAGGCAGATGACACAGAAGTGAGAGGAGTTTGTCCCGCTGATTATGTTACAGTGTGCTAATAATTCTGAGAGAGGTAATACTGTGTAGGCGGCACCAAAATCTTAGCAATTAGCACTACTGATGGGGAGCTGGGGTAACAAAGGAGCGTGTGGAAGGACAAGCAGATCTTTGCCGAGATGAAAAGGGGAGGGAAGAGAAACAATGTGCAAATGGGGCTCGTTTTACCATCCCACATTGCAGAAGTCAAAAATATAAACATACAGTTAAAACAGAAGGCCATTTATAGACTCTCAATTAGAACACACAAGCAAGAGACAGCTAGACAAGCAAAGAGAGGAGGGATGGGGAAGAAGCAGGAGGGAGGGTGATTGGCGGGATCTCACCTGATGTGCACGATTAGGGGGCGTGCTGAGGGAGTTCAGCGTGCCTCCCCCCCACCCGGGGAAGGGCTCAACTACAACTGGAACTTTACCTTAGAAATGAAAACCATGTAATCTAAGCATTTGTACCCTCATATTAATTTGAAATTAAAAGAGAGATAGCTAGACTGATGTTCTGGTTAAGTGTAAATGAAAAACGAAGACTTTGTTCCTCTTTTATGAATAACTTCAGGACACTGCCCTGAGACCATCTTCTGGCCTTAGTAAGAACAGTCTAGCACTATAGGACACCCTCCCTGCAAAGTTTCTGAGCCATTATCCTGACTTTAATAGTGAATCAGTTAGTGATCTTTAACTCTCGCTGGAGCAGAATTGGTTGAATGTTTTGTAGGACACCAGCTTGCCATTTTAAAAGAAAAATTGAAAAAATTGGTCTCAGAAACAGTAAAGACCAGGGCATCTCTGTAAGTCTGTTTGGGTAACTTACCAAAGGAACAGCCTCACCAGTTGCAGCAACAAAATGAGTATGTTCACGGTGTCTTATTCAAGCTTACATCAATCTACTCAAAACTCAGAGTCTCAGAAGAAAACATGTGATTGACCATTGGTTAGATCTCCACCCTCAGTCAGTGCAGAGTGGGACACTTTGATTTGTACTCCCATCCCTAATGCTCATAAGAGAAAGAAGCCTCCAGAAGATCAGGATTTGCTACTAAAGTGAATGCCAAGAGGCTCAGAAGCAATGGTGTCCTCACCAGTCTGTGCACACAGAAGGCAGATATGAGGTTATACAAACAATACCCAACAAGAGGGGAGCCTAGAGAGGCCAGCCTAAAGAAGCTGGCTCACAGCTCACTTCCTGAGAAAGACTCTAGCAACTGTTTGTGCTTAGTCATGCTTCCTCCCTCCCAGACCCGGCCGTCACTGACTGGACCAGAGCAGCATCTGAGTCAACTTGATTTCCTTCTGATAAACTGAGTTTCAAGACACAGAGAGTAAGGTTGAGAGATGAATTCCTTATAAGTGGAGAACCCTAAAGTGAGTTTCCAGGAATTCCTTCCTCTGAGGTCTTTGGAAATAACTTTTGGTTTTGACCTTCCTAAGGCCCAGTCATTCAAATGGTTCTTTTGTGAGATAACCCAGCATCCTCTCAATAAACTCCCTTTTTTGTTCATGCCTGGGTTTCTTTTCCTCTGAAAGCAATAGTCTCTGGTTAGTCCAAGACCAAAATATCTCCTAGACCTCAGATAACCAGATAATAGGAAGACAGATACCAAATGACCTGGCATTTTTTTGCAAAAAAAAAAAACCCTAACCAATTAACAAGACCAAAATACTTTTACCTGCACTTTAAAAGGAAGTATTCCTTTAAAGGAATACTTTTACCTACACTTAAAAATCTAAAATACCCACATAAGTACGATTGAAGTTTACCCCAAGGTCTCAAAAATTGATCAATAGTAACTTAAGTTGAAAGAACCTAAGAGTCCCTAAGACTATTAACAATGTTACCTCCCAGTAGGAAAATAAAAAAATTAGGTTCCTGGAGCAAAAAAACAAATGGATTTTCTTGAGAAAGAAAAATCAGGTGAAGGAAGAGTTAACTCTCTTAGCTAAAAGACTCTTCAGATTTCTCTTATAAGGAAAGGGGAGGATTAAGCCAGACAGAGATAATACACACCATATATCAGAATAATTGCATTACTTGACTGTCTGTGTGGCTCAGTTTTCTCCCGATAAATTTTTTAAATGATGATAAGATCAGTTTTGAGTTTGAATCTTTCTGTAATCCATTTAGACAGCTTTAAGTGAAAGGGAAATATGTTATCTAACAAAACAGATATATATATTCAGGTTTGATCCAAAACCCAGTGAGAAGTATACAGTTGATAAAGACACAAACTATCATTTGCATAAGGCTGATAACAAAGACCAGTACTGATGGAGCTGATATTCAATCAGGATTGCAGTAAGGCTCTCCTGAGCCTGTCAAGACGCAGGGGTCTTGTCCTGAGGTATACTCAGCACTCCACATGTAATAGGTGGCCATCCACCAGCAATGACAGAACTGGGTGGAGAGGAAGAGTCCATACAAGTCACTGCTCACCATTTGAGCCTCATCATGACAGAATAAAGCTCAGACTCCATCCTGATGTCCCACAAAGCAGCACCTGGGAGAAAGGCCAGCTCCACACAGCCCTACTCCCTGGGCATTCAGGCCTGAGCAGTAAGGTAACGTTGTTATTATTATTGTGGGAAGACAACACAGGAAACAGGTGCCTTGTGTGGCCTTGTGTGATCTCATCCTTTGCTTCTCTGTAGGCTCATCCTTAAGGACCCAGGCAAATCTACTCCCTTCATTACTCCGCCAAGCCACAAACCTCCAAGCAATTGCAAATGGAGAAATCTGTCAAAATTCCCATCAATATTCATCTATTAGATAGCACACACCAGGCCCTAAATATTTATTGACTGAATGAAAATGGGGTCCTTTAGGGTAGAAAAAATAACATCCTTTATAACTTTGAGCAATTAAAATCTTATATTCATAAAGAGAGTTTTAGTTGCAAGGACAGAAATCCAAGCGTGCCTTAAGAACTAGGAGGAGAGGGACATTATTTCAACCTAATATAGACAATATGTGAAAATCCCACAGCTAACATCACACTCAGTGGTGGAAAACAGACAGATTTTCCTCTAAGATCCAAAACAAGGCAGGGATACCCAGTCTCTCAAATTCTATTCAACATAGTACTGGGACTCCTAGACAGAGCAATTAGGCAAGAAAAAATGAAGGACCATATTAACAGTAATAGGAAAAACAAAATATCTCTGTTCAAAGACAATAAGATTTTATATGTAGAAAACCTCAAAGACTCCACAAAAAACTTTCTAGAACCAATAAAGTAATTCAGCAAAGTTTCAGAATACAGAAGCAACACACAAAAATGTCAGTCGTGTTTCTATATACTAACAAAGAACAATCTGAAAAGGAAATTAAGAAAATAATAATCCCATTTATAATAGAATAGAAAACAATAAAATACTCAGAAATAAACTTAACCAAGCTGAGAAACTTGTACACTAAAAACAACAAAACATTGATTAAAGAAATTAAAGAAGGCACAAATAAATGGAAAGACACCTTATGTTCATGGATCTGAAGACTTAATATTGTTAAAATGTCCATAGTGCTCAAGCAATATACTGTTTCAATGCAATCCCAATCAAAATCACAATGACATTTTTTGAAAAATAAGGAAAAATAATTCTAAAATTCACCTGAAATCTCAAATGACCTGAAAGAGACAAAACAATTTTGAGAAAGAAAAACAAATATGCAGGCCACTTTCTGATTTCAAAGCATATTACAAAGTTACAGTAATCAAAACAGTGTGGTACTGACATATCATATTGACATATACACAAATGGAACAGAAGAGAGAGCCCAGAAATAAACCCTCACATATTGAATGAATGATTTTCAACAAGACCACACACACAATAGAGAAATCACAGTCTCTGCACAAAAGGAACATTCCTGAAACATACATTGGACTTCCCCACCTCTATGATTTTACCCATGGTATTCCCTCTGTCTGAAATTATTTTCCTTGCCATTACCACATGTCAAAATTTACTCATCCTTTAAAAATACAACAAATAAAACTTCAATGCAAGAAGAAGTTACAGAAGTTACAGCTGTTTGCTCTCTCTCTCTCTCTCTCTCTCTCCCTCTCTCCCTTCCTTATGTTACTCAGACACATGGAGCATACCTGTGCACCAGGGCACTTCTAAGTTCTCTTTCCTCCACCTTATACGTTATTTCGCAGTATCCACATGCCTAGACATCCCTTCCTTCATGGCCCCTGCTCAGGGAGGTCAGCTGTACCATATTATCTAAAATAATCATAACACACAACCCACCCCCACAACCAAGCATATTCCTCTTCTATTACATATCCCATCTCCTTCTTCATAGTATTTGCCCCCAACATAGTTCCCCTGAGTATCTAAGTATACTCAGTTGTGCATACAGAGGTCACACCATTGATTGTCTCTCTCTGTCAACAGAATACAGCCATGAGGATAAGGACTTTTTCTTTCTTGTTCGCCACTGTACCAGCCCCAAGAACAGAGCCTACCACCAAGCTAGTGCTCAGTAAAGATGTGTTATGTGAACAAATGAATAAACAGCACCCAGAAGAAAGCAAACCCACAGAGAGCAATGGATCCAACAGTGTCAGGCAGCTTAAATCACATCTGAAGATTTGTGATATATTTTTGAAAAATACAATCTAACAACCAAAGAATAAACTCAGAAAACTTACTATTGTGAAAATACTTCACACTGAAAATGGGTTTAAAAGGGCTGGAAAGACACCCAATTGGTGATGAAAAAAAAAAAAAAAAGAAACCCGATTGAGCCAGTAAAGACACTCTGGGTGACTCTGAGACTTCACTGAATGTGGAGGTTGGTGCCGTGAACTCTTCACATCACAGTCACCTAACACCTATCCTGTGCTAAGTGCCACACGCACATTATCTTATTGAATTAGTTCTCACAACAGTCCTGCAAGGAATATAGTATTATTATCACCATTTTGCAAATGAGAGAATCAAGATTGTGAGAACTCAAATGCTGGGAACTTTCCTTAGAAAGTGTTGAAGTGTTGTACTAAAATAAATTCCCCAAGTGCTTACTCCTTACTCACACACAGAGCTTGGGAAGGCACAAAACACTCACACAAACACTGCTGCAGCCTTTGACCCTCACATTGGTCCCTCACTGGTTCAACAAATGTTTAATGACATTTGAATGTCATGCATCAGACTGTCTTCCAGGTGTGGGGCATATAATAATAGTAAAAGAAACAACAAGGTCTCAGCCTCCATGGAGCTGACACTCTAGAACAGAGAGACAAATCATATAATTTCAAATGGTAGTGTCTCTAGAGGAAAGAAAACAGGGCGTGTGACGGTGACTAGCTGTGGGGAGGGACAACTTTAGATTTGTGGTCAGGGAAGGTATGTCTTTGGAGGTAACATCTGACCAGAGATCTGAATGACCATAAGGACCAGCCACATGAAGACCTGAATACAGAGTCCAGAAGGGATTATAATGTCACTTCATTGTGGAATATTAAGGTTGATATCATGATGCCAAGTTTTCAGATGAAGAAACAGAAGCACATTATCAGACACTGGAAATGAAGGAACATGTACATAAATGAATGAAGAAACAAGAGAGGAGAGTGAGCTGCCCTAGATCGTAAGACTAGTAAGTGGACACCAGGTGAGAGATGCTGGTGCTGTCTGATGTCAGTTGTCTAACCATGGGTCCCCCAGCAATTTTTAAAAATCAGGCAAACACTGGGCTGGACAAACGAGTAAATTGAGGCAATATAGTGGCCTTGGTGGTGCCAACACGTTTTCATGGAACATGGGCCGACAGGAAGAAGGAACCCTTCTGTTGGCACTGAGACTTGAAATCGGGGCCATGATTAAGGTGTAAAATTTAAGAGTATACCAATAAAACGCAATGATTACATCAAATAAATTATTTATGGTGACCCAGGTCACCATGGGTGTCCTGATAGTTAGCTGAACAGATGTCCCTCCAGAAGGCTGTCTTGACAAGATGGTCCCCTTAGTGGTTAACTCAAGAAAATGGCAATACTATACAGTGGGTAGTGTTTGCTGAAGATGGAGCTGACAGCCAGAGTTCATCCATCCAGATGGGACACCCTAGGCCCAGGGCCTCAAGGTGGTGGGAAGCTAGGTCCTGGCCTGCCTGCAATAATGGAAACCAGACTCTAAGACTCCTCTAGCAAAGCAGAGAGGAGAGGTGGAAGGAGGGAGCTGGGAGGAGGGAGGACAATTGGTGGAATCTCACCTGAAGTGCACAGTGTGAGGGTGTTCAGCATGCCCCCTGGTGATGGGCTCAACTACAACTTTACCTTAGAACTGAAAACAATGTAACCTAAACATCTTTACCCTCATATTAATTTGTAATAAAACAAAATAATTTTTAGAAAGACTTTCCTAGCTGCTCTTTAGCAGTGGATTGAATTAACAGGACATTGTCACTGAGCTATTCACTCTAGATACAGGACAGACATACAAAGGCATGTCAAGTGTGTCTTTAGCTTTTGATTTTTTTGGGAGGGGTCACTCGGGTATGCATTTGAAGAGTTAGTGCCCTGCCTGCTGAAGGCATTAATTATTTAGTAGCTGTCTTGTTATCCTTATCATCTTCATCAGTTAGAATAATAGCAACACTAGTTAGAAAGGCCAGCACTTTTCATCATTAGACCTTACTGAAAATAACAGGTGAATTACAACCTTAAATTTCACATATCTGTAAATAATTTCTGAGAGAATAATACTTTACAGAATAAACTGAGGCCCAGAAATGTTAAAAAAAAACTTGTCCAGGGGGAATGGGTGGAGGGACGGGGATTGGAGGGACCATTTTTGAGGTTTTGGTTTTTTGAGCATTATCTTACTTTGTGGCACAAGATATCAAGGGCCCCTGTTTTGTATACTACTTGCCCCAATCCTAAAATCTGCTATTGCTTTTAGAAGTTCTAGTTTCCTTTATCAGAAAATGTTATTGAAAACCACAACTTTGGCTCTAGTTGGATTGGTTGTTTCTGAGTATTTATCCTTCTGAGACCCTTAGCTGATAGAGCAAGGGAAAATTATATCCACCGATGTATGCCCAGGTAGCTGTGAACATTTCTGTATGTAATCATCTGCATCTGTATTAAGGGACGCAGCATTTCCTACTGATAGGTCCAACTTTATTTTAGTACTACCTGGATCGCTCTAGCCTCCTCCCATGGGTCATCTGAAAAGTCCACCATTCTTAGCGGCCGAGAAGGCTGATGCTCATCACCTGCCAACGACTTATTCATTGTTCAATTCTACTACATGGGAATAGCGGGATCAAGAATCAACCCACTTTGGCAAACAACTCTATCAGCTAGAGAAAAACCTTGACTCATTCTAAAGTTACCTTGCTTGGCGTCTCTCTCCCACTCCCTTCAATGTGGCTGCCTCGGGGAAATTTAAAAGGCAATTAGATTGTTTTGCCACCTTCTTCATTCCAAACTGGGATTCTCCAGAATTTGAATGCATTCTTTTTTAGGATCCCATACATGAACCTTCAGTCTTTGTGCCCTAAAATTCTATGATTTTGACAAATACAGAATATGATGAAGCATAATTTCTCCCCCAAAACCAGCCCCAATGCTTCACATATTCAACAAGTTTCCTCTCCCCACTGGCGACCATCCATGTTTGTTCATCATCTCTTTAATTTTGGCATTCCCAGAATGTTATATAAATAGGCTTGAACAGTATATGGTACTTTCAGAATGGCTTATTTTATTTAAAAATGTACTTTTAAGAATCTTCTATCTTCTTACGGCTTACTGGCTCATTTATTTCTATCAATGATGAATATTAAATTGTACGACTAGGACACAGATTATCTGTCCATTCATTTATTTAAGTACTTCCTGTTTGCTTTTGGGTTTTGGAAATTAGGAAGAAAACTGATATTGGCATTTGTATGCAGATTTCACAAGGGATGAGCTTTTCAACAGTTGGGTAAATACTTTGCTTTTGTAAATTATGGTTATGTATCTTGTTTCAGATTTTTTTTACCAGGATTAGCTTTTATAATTTATATCTTATTATAGAAATCAATTTATGCCTTTTGTCTGGTCTCATTCTTAAAACAATCACAGGCAGTATTTCTATTTTTCAGAAGGTGAATAGAAATTTGGTCCACCAAATCCAAAATTCATTTCTTCCAAGGCAACCCTTTATGTGTTTTCATCATCACAAGTCAGCCAACATCATGGGCAGCACCTGTGGCTCAAAGGAGTAGAGCACCGTCCCCATATACTGCAGGTGGTGGGTTCAAACCTGGCCCCGGCCAAAAACTGCAAAAAAAAAAAGAAAAAATTAGCCAACATATGGTCAAATAGAGGGCGTTGGTCAGCATGAGTGAAATACTACAGTTTTCATTTTTTTTTTATATAAATGTCAAATTCAACATCTGGCACACCATTACTCCATAAAAATATATGCCAACTTCATATCTTGCTATTAAGTGTGAAGTTCCAGCCCATTTAGAGCATTTTATTTTGTTTTTGAGTAGGTTGAATGAATTTATAAGACATCTCTTTGTCTACATTCACCGGATTATTTTGATTTAACCTTTTCATTTCTGTAACAAAAGAAATATATATTTGACCTCTGCTCCAGCCGTGATCCTGACACAGAGCTCCGAACACTTTTGTAGTTTTCTGAGCAATGAGGGATTTGGGGAGCATCTTACAAGGAGTTCCTAAACCTCTTGGCGTTTGGGGGTGACGGGAGCATCTTTGTTCTAATGTGAGAACTCTTTTTTTTTTTGAGACGGAGCCTCAAGCTACACCCTGGGTAGAGTGCCATGGCATCACAGCTCACAGCAACCTCCAACTCCTGGGCCCAAGTGAGTCTCCTGCCTCTGCCTCCCAAGCAGCTGGGACCACAGGCGCCTGCCACAACGCCCGGCCATTTTTTGGTTGCAGCCATCATTGTTGTTTGGCGGACCCGGGCTGGGGATTCGAACACGCCACCTTAGGTGTACGTGGCTGGCGCCTTAGCCGATTGAGCCACAGGCGCCGAGCCAATGTGAGAACTCTTGAGTAGCTGCTGAATGGGGGCTGATCACAACCAGGAAGGGAAAACGGTGGTCAAAAGCTTAGAACTTGCAGCCCTACTCCCAATCCTCCAGGCACAGTGGAGGACCTAGAGATTGAGCCCATAATCCACCGTGAGTTTGTGATGGAGCCCCCATAATAATCTCTGTACTGTGGGGTACAGAGAGCTTCCAGGTGGGTGAACATCCCCACACTCATAGCTCCAGAGGGACAAACTTCTGTACTCAGGACCTTTGGAACTTGCCCAATAAACCTCTTCACCTAGCTGTTCATCAATATCCCTGATAATACCCTTTATAATATACCAATAACTGTAGATAAAAGTTTCCCAGAGTTCTGTGAGTTATGGCAGCATTGTTAAACTTGTGTAGAGGATAGTAGCTGGGGTGTCAGAAGTACAGTGGACCTGGGGGCTTGTGATTGCTGTCTCAAATGTGGAGTGGTAGTGGGGTCTGTGCCAACTCCCCGTAGGGTCAGAATTGAATTGTAGAACCCTTCGTTTGTGTCCAGAGAGCCAGCGAGGTGATGCTCACATATTTGGGAGTGTTGTGAGTAGAGAAAAAACAGTTGTTTCCTTTCATTTTTGACTCAGGTCAGATATTCAAATAAATCATAGAATCCCTGCACACCCTTGCAGGGATGCTATAGAAGGCCGAGCTTTGTAAAGCTGGTTAGATTAAATTAAATAGAAAATCTTCTCTGGCAGCTTTGAAACTTTATTTGTTTTTCCCTTGTCCACTGCATTTTGAGTTGGGGTCACTTCCAGAGGTCAGAGTTTGGTTAGAAGAGCCAGGTACTGTTCAAAATTAGACTTAAATATACTTTTGAGGATATGAGAATATTTAAAATCTTGCCAGCAGCAGCGGAGAAGAGGAAGCCGCCATCAGCTGCTTCTCCCGTTCCCTGGGTGCTTCTGCACACAGACTTTTTTTCTTCGTGTATTTTCCATATTCTTTCACTACTGCCTCTTGATTTTCTACCTGAAATATTTATTTTTCCCCTATTTTCTGCCTGGCTGTCTCTCACTCATCTCCATGCTTTGGGCTCTTGCAAAGCCAGTCTACATCTCATCATGAACCAGCATTTTTTTTCTTTGTAGAACCATTTGTAATGTTTAAAAATACGGTGTTTGAACTTTTTCTGGTAGGAGGAAATGTTTCTTCCCTGTTTAAAGTTCAAATTTCAGAAAGAAACATTACAGATGTATATGTAGAGACGTGTGTGTACGGTACGTGTGTCTCTGTGTGTACGCGTGTTTCATTTACACATGTATCTGATACGCACACCTTCCAATGGTGTGTGTCTGTGTGTGTTTATGGTATTGGTTCTTGGAGTGCTTGAAATTCTCTGGAGAAAGCTAGCAGGCAGACAAATAGAAATTTGATATGCATAATTGAATGAATCAGAAGATTCCAGTCATGGAGAGAGTTCAAACACAGCAAACAATATTCCCCACTAAATCATACGTCTACGTGCTTTCTTTAGCTGTCTGGTGGGCAGAAGAGCCAGAGAATCGGAGAAAACAGATGTTATAGAAAAGATAAGCCAATTTTTAGAAACATTTGGGAAAAAGACTAGATGCTGATGACACACACACGCACACATTCCACAGCTGGCCACCTCCCTACACTGACCACCTCCTTCAGTTGGCCTAATTTTCATAGACTGGGTATGCACCTCTTGTACGTATCTTATACAGCAGACCTAGTTCCTTATGTTGACCACTCCATATGTTGACCAGTTGTTACAATCTCATGGGCGGTCAGCTTGCAGGGGTTCTATCACACAGGTAATGTATATGTATATTATTATTAACCTGCTCTGATAGGAAAGAAGGATTTTTTTTTTTTTTTTTAGACAGAGCCTCAAGCTATCCCCCTGGGTAGAGTGCCATGGCATCACAGCTCACAGCAACCTCCAACTCCTGGGCTCAAGCCAGTCTCCTGCCTCAGCCTCCCAAGTAGCTGGGACTACAGGCGCCCCCCACAACACCTGG
>CAUYQV010169639.1:0-24530 GCA_963574575.1 Galagoides demidoff
GGGCGCCTGTGATCCCAGCTACCTGGGAGGCGGAGGCAGGAGACTCGCTTAAGCCCAGGAGTTGGAGGTTGCTATGAGCTGTGATGCCATGGCACTCTACCCAGGGGGATAGCTTGAGGCTCCGTCTCAAAAAAAAAAAAAGAAAATATATTTTTCATATTTCTAATATACTTCCCATTGTGGACTCCAATACCATCTCTAACTAGGTGCTTTCCCTATATTTTCTGTTAGTAATTGCTGTTTTTATTAGGAGTGTAAATGAATTCAATTTTTCATCTCTGAAATGAATGTTATTTATAAAAGCAACACGTGAAGTTTTTGAGTTATTTGCCTTTGTTTATTTTCCATTTCAATACTCTGATTCTATCTTTCTGCCTGCCATACCTGTGATAGCCAACTGTTACTTGGATTTTAAGATGAAGTAACAACAGAAGCCTTTTAATATCCAGATTTACTTTAGTTAGTCCAGTGGTATGATCTTTGGTAACCTTGATGAGAACAGTAACAGTGGGAAGCTCTGGTAGAAGCTTGCAGCAACTTGTTCAGAAGTGAACTAAAATGGAAGAGATAGACATTCAAATGTAGGTAGCCTTTTTAAAAGCCTGACTGCTGCAAAGTGGAGGAAGGTTACTGAGGTAGAGTCCAAAGTTGTCCTTACTTGATGTCCTCTAGTTGCATGATAACAATTGGGCCTATTCTCTGTAAGTTTTTAAATTCTCTAATTTTCTTTAACCAAAGTCTTACGTAGTCTACATTCTTTTTCCTCAGGCTTGCCAGGTGGCATTTTGCTCATCTGACAAATTATTATCCTATCCTCTATGGATAATAATGGGTTGTGAAATTGCTATTCAAAGTAACATAATGATGCACTGACAAGACTCTTCAGAAAATTCAAATGAACACCACCAGTAATGAGTGTGGCCCTGGGGAACAAATACTGAGGCTGAACAAGATATCCAGCATCTCTGGAGTGACACAATCTAAGCAGTTTACACAATATAAATAGTCATGGTGAGGAGAAAACAGGGTAAAAATCTGTCAACCATGGTAAAAGGTAGATTTTGAGATTCTTTCATTCATTTCAGGGTTTGGTGTCCAGATTTCCAAGGGGAACTTTTCTCAGATGATGAGTATTGTCCTGAGTATCTCAGAGTTAGGGCCTTAACTGTTGACATTAAGGAAGAGAAGATAGGGTGATTTCCTTTGAGGGTCTGTACCCTCTGGGATGAGAAAATTCAGCTGGGAACCTGTGGGGATAGGCAATCTCAGAAGATAAATAAAGTTTAAGAGTTGTTGGTTCCCAGGAGGGACTGGTTAGGTCCTAGGGTTACCCATATTTTCTTAGAAAAACCTGTAAGCTTCATTGCTCTGAACTGTCTTTAAACTGACAGGAACTATAAGAACATTTTTCTAAGATGTTGTGCCTTAAGATTTAAAAATAATGAGAACATCAATAATTTGTGTTTTTTGGATCATTACATAGAAATTTTTGTCTTGCAAACCTTTTATGCTTTGTACAGGCTGAATGACCTCCAGATTTCTTTAATGTTTATCACTATTCATTCACGTTAATGAATCACATCATTATTATTTATTTATTCTTTTTTTGGCTGGGGCTGGGTTTGAACCCACCACCTTGGCATATGGAGCCAGCACCCTACCCTTTTGAGCCATAGGGCCAGCCCATGAGTCACATCATTTTAAGGGTGCCATTAACACCTTGCAATTCTAATCAGAAATGATAGTAGTTGGACTTGTGATATTTAAGACCCAATTTTTATAACTAGTAGTTGTATTAAAGAGAAAAACCAATCACCTGAACAGAGGAGCTCTGGGGAGTCAATCTGCTGGGTGTTTGGGATTCTCAAGATTTGAACCAAAACTTTTTCTGCTTTATAATCCTAGAGTCATAAAATGTTTCTTTAAATAATTATTTACATATTCACAAATTCGTGTATTTCTGCAAATAGCATTGGGGCATCCAACTGAGAGAAAAGATTTTCTTTTCCTCTCATATGTTGGACAAGGCGAAAGCAAATCTGAGAAACCTCAAGAATTCACCTACAGTCACCAATTTGCGAAAGTGCCATTTGAAATCTGTGTCCTGCTGAGGCTCTAATGTCCAATTTCTTTAACAGAGGATTTGCGCATGAAGTATGATAATGTTTGGCAAGGAAATTAACATAGTCATAGATGGAACAAATACAGAGTACCTCAAATTAACTACAGAGCAATTACAATGACATTGTGCACTGTGTAATAGTCCATTAAACAATATTAGATCACCAGCTTCCTCTGTTGCTGGCTTTATTGTCAGGAACAAAAGTAACTTAGCCTGAGTAGCATTTTGTGTGGCACTTAGGATTTTACATATGCTAGCACACCAGGTCAGTCGGGGGTTCTGAAACATCATCAGAAACACACACACACACACACAACCTACTTTAAATGTTGTTTTTTTTTTTTAACTTGTGATTCAGAGGTGTCTTCTTTTGTAACTTATAAATACACAACTGTTGGCATTTATATATACAGTTAGATAGTTTTAATTCTTAGATAGTGATTTCATTGATATATATAATGTATACAAATCTATGCATTTTCATATATCATATTTGTATATATTAAATGTGTAAAATGTTTTAAAAATCATGCAGAGATCTTCACAAGAAAAAAGATATTACACTATCAAATTCCTACCATCACACTACTTCCAAGTAGGACTTTATCCAAATACTCCTGGATGAAATCTTTATTTTCTTTGAAAATGCTCTAGGCAAAACAAACTTATAACTTTCCTCTATGTGCAATTTCAAATAAAATTTTTCTTTTCCTGAAAGAAAATTTCTTCATATAATAGCATAACTACAACTTTTCAGTGTTATGATTTTTAATTTTTTCTGTATGAAGGAAGCTGGTGATTATACATATACTCCTATATATATAAGTAAAATATAAGGTCATGAGGAACTTTGTACTATTGATCACTGTTTTGTAGCACCTAGGGTAGTCTCTGTCACACAGGAGATGCTGAATATATGTGCAATTTATATTAGGATAAGATGCCTACTCGTTAAGACCAGTGATAGAGACAGGCAGAGTCCTGTCACTGAATTCCCCATTTGCAAAATATGATTATGCATTATCACTTTGTTGTCAACCCTCCTACTTATTGTCAAAGATCATGTTAAGTGTGGGTTAAAGGCAAGTCAGAAATCTATAAATGTGCTTAATTCTCTGTAGTAATCTGATAGATTACTAGAATTACAAAGCAGCATTCTTACAGACTGCATGAGGAATTTGGGGCCCAGAGTTAATTGTCTGAACAAAGCTCTATGCTCAGTATTAGATTGCAGTTCTCTTTTGGTGAAGACTATGCTCCTCCAACCACACTATTTGTCAGAAACAAACATAGCTGAAGAGTTCCACTAACTGATGGAAGTCAAGCCACCTGAAAGTGCCAGTAACACACAGTGACCCTCATCCCAACTTCTGACCTCTTATCATGCTGACGTGAAAAATTCACTTCCTTTGGATAATTACCTAGTCCAGCCAACAGAGCCATTAGCATAAAGCATGAGTGTGAATTACTTGGTTTTTTTACCATACCCTTTGTTCCTTCCAAATCAAAGTGCTTGAAGCATATTGCTATGAAGGTAGATATAAATAACTGGTCATCTCTGAACTTAATAAACACTGCTACAAAAATAAATTACTTTAAAATAGAACACAAATAAATGAAAAATAGTCAGTCTCATAATATATAGTATAAAAACATAGTCTAAGATCCAGACCCTCATATTCTGGGCTACAGGCATTTACAGACATGTCCCATACTGAGGGAATGGATTAACGCTGCCCCTAATTTTGTACCTTCAATGCCTGAGAAGCTGGATGATTTCTCATCCTTTAATACTGAACCATAAAGCCTGTGTTTTACAGCACAGCCATAAACTTGAATGACAGAAAATAAATAGTTAAAAACTAATCAAATGGAAAGCAAAGGCCCAAAGTGACCTTATTCATTGGAACTCGGGAGATGTAAACTGTAACTAAAGGCTAATGTAACTAAAGGCTAATTGGAAAAAGAATGAAAGACTTACATTGTATACATGAACAGAATTAAGATCTATACAATTATGTGAAAATTACTTAAATTTAAATGAACAATATTCTCTGAAATAATCCATCCCTATGCCTAGAATACACTTAAAAATGTAAGGAGATTCATTCATCAATTCAATATGCATTCCTCACTCACTACTTACATATCAGTTACTGTCTATGACCAAAAAGCAGTTCTAAACCATGGAAAATTCTTGTTCTAATGGGCCATAGGAACAGCAAGTTGAGAGTGCTGAGAGAAAGTTATAGGGAGAACTAAATTTTGGAAGAGCACCTAATCAGCCTGACCATGCTGACAATACTGACAAAAAATGAAAATAATCAGAAAGGAGTTGAATACTAAATTAATGATAAGTACAAAGAAATCATTCACAATAATCACAAATAAAATAAAATAAAATACCTAGGAATACATTTTACATTCTAGGTATAAAGTTCTTCTTACAAATCATTTACATTCTAGGTGAAATATCTCTGCAAATAGAACTACGAAACACTGAGAAACGAACTGATAGAAGTTACAAACAAATGGAAAAAATTACCATGCTTTAGGGATTGGTAGAATCAATATTGTTAAAGAGTCCTTACTACCCAAAGAGATTTACAGGTTCAAGGCAATCTTTACTAAAATACCAACAGCATATTTCACAGATCTAGGAAAATAAATCTATGATGTTGGTTGGTCATAAATCTATGACCAGGAGAGAGCCCAGATAGCCAAAGCAATCTTAAGCAAAAAGAACAAATTTGAAGGTACTGCATTATCAGACTTAAACTATACTACAAGGTTACAGTAACCCAAACAGCATAGTATTGGCACAAAAATAGAGACAGTATTGGCACAAAAATAGAGACATAGACCAATGGTACAGAGCAGATAACCCAGATATAAAATCATTCACTTAAAGTCAATTGGTCTTTGACACAGCAGACAATAAAATATACTGGGAAAAAGAAGCCCTATTCAGTAGATGGTTCTAGGAGAGTTGGATAGCCACATGCAGAAGAATGAAACAGGATTCATATCTCTTATTACTCACAAAAATTAATTTAAGATGGATAAAAGACTTAAATGTATGGGATGAAATCATAAGAATGTTAGAAGAAAATGTTGGAAAACTCTTCTAGCTATCCTAGGCAAAGAACTTATGAAGAAGGCTTCAATGGGAAGCATAGTAACAACAAAAATTAATGAACGCGTTTTATTTGAATTAAAAACTTTCAGCACAGCCAAGGAAAAAAATCAGCAATGCACATAAGCAACCTACAAAATGGTAGAAAATATCTTCATGCTATACAACTGATAAAGTACTGATAACCAGAATCTACAAAGAACTCAAGCAAATCACGAAGAAAAAAAATACTAAAAAGTGGGCAAAAGACATGAACAAAAACTATCAAAACAAGATAGACCAATGGTCAATAAACATATGAAAAATAATACTCACCATCATTAATCATCAGGGAAATGCAAATTAAATCCACAATAAGATATCACGTTACCTGTTATAATGGCTTTTATCAAAAAGTACAAAACCAATAGATGTCAGAGTGCATGTAGAGAGAAAGGAATGCATGTGCATTGTTGGCAGTACTGCAAATTAGTAGCACCCATATGGAAAGCAGCATGGAGATTCCCCACATTAAAAGAAGACCTAGCATTTGATGGTAAGATGGAAATCTCACTACTGGATATTTACCCAAAGGGGAAAAAAAAGTCATTTTATCAAAAAGACACCTGCACTCAAATGTTTATTGCAGCACAATTCATTATTGCAAAGGCATGGAATCAGCCCAAGTGCCCATCAATTAATGAATGGACTGACAAAATGGTGGTTTAGGTATACCATAAAAAAATGAATTAATGCCTTTTGCAACAATTTGGATGGAACTAAAGACCATTATCCCAAATGAAAGAAAACCAACCTCCACATGTACTTGTATTGGAACTAACCAAGGAGCATACCATGTGCACAGAGGGAAGTACAACTCAATGAAAATCAAGCAGTGGGGAGGGGTGGATGAGGGAATAATGAAAACCTATATAACAGGTACAATAAATGCTATCTGGGTGATGGGCACTCTTATAACCCTGACTCAAGCATAACAAAGGCAATCCATGTAATCATAAACATATGAACCCCCATAATATTTTGAAATAATAATTAAGAAAACAACAAAGACCTAAATAGTTATTAACTCCAAAATAAAAATTGTGGAGGGGGGCGGTGCCTGTGGCTCAAAAGAGTAGGGTGCTGGCCTCATATGCCAAAGGTGGCGGGTTCAAACCCAGCCCTGGCCAAAAAATACATTAAAAAAAAATTTGTGGAGGAATCACAAGTCTCACTTAGAATAGTTTTTGTTATTATACTCAAATATGGTGTTAGGATATGGAGAAATTAGGTAAGCAGAAGCGGGAGTTGGGAGGGGTAGATACAGAAAGCTTCCACAGGAAGATCAAGAAAAAAATGCATAACATAGAAAAATCTAAAAGTGGAAATACAAATATGTTTTGTGTGATATAGCGGTATACACCAAAAAATATATAAATAAATGTTTTGAAAATTGTAGCTAATAGGGAATGAGAAATTTGGAAGCAGGTTGAGAAAAAGACAGGTGATTCTAGGGTTTAATTATCTAACTTGTATTTTTATATATACATGTATGAGTGGATATATATGTACAGTTGACCCTTGAACAACATGGTTTGAACTGCATGAGTCTACTTGTATTTAAGTTTTCTTCTACCTCTGCCACCCCTAAGACAGCAAAACCAAGCCTTCCGCTTCCTCTTCTTCAGCCTGCTCAAGGTGAAGACCAGGAGGATGAAGGCTTTATGCTCCAGTAGTTCTCAACCTTCCTAATGCTGTAGGAATTTAACTATTTTCATTAAAAAAGGGGTTGCAACCCACAGGTTGAGAACCGCTGCTATGTTGATGCACTTCCACTTAATAAATAGTAAATACATTTTCTCTTACTTCTGATTATCTTAATAACATTATATATTCTGTGTTATTTTTATGGTAAAAATAGAATATAGAATACATATAAAATGCATATTAGTCAACTATTTATGTCATTAGAAAGGCTTTGTGTTAACAGTAAGTTATTAAATTTTAGTGAGTCATATGTGGGGTTTTCACTGCATTTGTTCAAGGATTTGTATGTGCATATGTGTATGTATGTATGTACATCTTTTTACATACACAGGTTTGGTAGCCCTTACTCAAAATACTTGGCACCCATTATGTTTGGATTTCAGAATTTTGAGAATTTTGCAGTATGAGAGATTCCATAATGAGGTATCTTGGGGATGAGACCAAAGTCTAAACATGAAGTTTATTTATGTTTTATATAACCTTATACAGATAGCCCAAAGGTAATTTTATAATTTTTTAATAATTTTGTGAAAAAATAAATTTTGACTATATTTTGTCTACAATTTGTAAGATGAGGGAAGAAATGGAATTTTCTACTTGTGGCATCATGTTAGTGTTAAAAAATTTTGGAACTATTCAGATTTTGGATTTTTAGAATAAGAATGTTCAACCTTAGATAGATAATATAAAGACACATATCTATCTATGCATATGCTTGTGTGTATATATACACAAGAATATAGATGTGTCTGTATATAGATAGCATGCAAAATCCAGAAATAAGGAATTTAGTCTAATCTTTCACTTATGTTCAGTAAACACCGATGAAGGACATTAAGAAATATTTATCGTGGCTCAATTTACAATCACCAAAACATGGAAACAACCTATATTCCCATCATCCCAGGAATGGATTGACAAGCTATGGTGTATGTACACCATGGAATACTATTCAGCCATTAAAAAGATGGAGACTTTGCATCTTTTGCATTAACCTGGGTGGAGGTAGAACACATTCTTCTTAGTAAAGCATCACAAGAATGGAGAAAAAAGAATCTAATGTACTCAATTCTAATATAAAGGCAGTACATGATTGAATACAAGGTGGGGGTATGGGAATGAGGGAGCAGGGAGAGGGGAAGATGGAGGTGGATGAGGGGGGTCATGGTGTATGGCACACCTCTTGGGGGCAGGACACATTACAAGAGGAACTTTACCTAACAACCGCAATCAGTGTAACTTAATTGAATCCTCAATGAATCTCAAACAATTGAAAAAGAAAAAACTTGTCTTTCAGATCTTCCTGATGGGTTTTAGTCTCCATATCTCCCCTCACAGTAATTGTTAAGGATATCGTTAGGTAGCCTGTCACAGTGGTTCCTGTCTGTAATCTCAGCAAGAGAGGATTGCTTGAAGCTAGGTGATTGATACCAGTCTGGGCAACAAAGGGAGATCCCACCTCCACAAAAAAAATTTAAAAATTAGCCAGGTATGGAAAAAACAATTAAAATTAAAAATTAAAAAAAGAAATATTTATCAATGGGAAGATAATAATGGCAATAAGAAAAATAAAGTTTTTCTCATACAGTAAACATAAAAATAATACTTGCAATTTCATCGTTGCTTTTTAATAAAGCAACTCTGTCAGTTCAAAAATGGATAGGAGTAAAACATTAATGAAAACATAATTGAATATTAAGAACATCATATTAACTTTAGGTATATATTTACATGTAACCAAATCATATATCTGTTACCTATATCTGATCTGTCTTAATCATTTTTAACTATTTGATAATTTTCTTCTTTAATGTCAAAAATGTCTATTCTGTAGAAGGTAAAGTAAAAGTAGAATTACTGTTTATTCCTTAGGTGCCATGGGAAAATAGAGCTCCTAAGACAGTTTGTGAAAGAATAAAGCATTACAAACTAGAATAATTTCTCTGTATGGTTGCTGTCCCTTGCAATTCTTTAGTGTGGGGCATAGTCTGTCTAAAAAAGGCATTTAGCCCTGTGAGGGTACATCTCGGAGGGCCTGGATTTTCCACTGCTCTTACCAGGCTTAGCAGGAATCCCAAAGGTCCAGATTTCTGAATTTGATAAGAATTGACCTTCAGGGAGGCACCTGTGGCTCAGTGAGTAGGGCTCTCGCCCCATATACCAAGGGTGGGTTTGAACCCAGCCCCAGCCAAACTGCCTCAAAAAAACAGTTGGGCATTGTGACAGGTGCTTATAGTCCCAACTACTCGGGAGGCTGAGGCAAGGGAATCACCTAAATGCAGAAATTGAAGGTTGCTGTGAGCTGTGATGCCACAGAACTCTACCGAGGACCTCTGTCTCTTAAAAAAAAAAAAAAAAAGGAATTGACCTTCAAATATTTTCACATATGTGATAGGAGTTCATTTTCATGAAATATTAAATTTTGTGAAAACAAAGTAAATGCAGTCATTGTAAAAGAAAAATAAAGGTATACAAGAGCATAATGTTGTTATTTAACACTACACTTCCCAGACTCATTGACTGTTACTTATTAGGGGAAAGGAAAAAAACTGTACTAAATACATGGATCTCTAAATAAATGAAAATAAAGGATGCATTTCTCAAAATTACCTGAGAATGTTTCCCAGTGTCATTTACTAACTTTACAATATGTGGTAATAACATCATTCAAGGTTTTTGTTTTGTTTCCTCCTCTGCTTGTGATAACTTTTCCCACAAGGGGTGAAAATCAAGGAGAGCAAAGAGGCATGAAATTGAAAACAAAGTTAATTTAAGAACTCATTCCTTTCCTGTCTCGTCTAGATACTCCCTTTGTGCTCCTCTACATATGATAAATCCATAAGAATGTACTTTCTCAATCAGTGTAGTTTTTTGGAAAAAAGTTTCATACACAATTCAATTAATGGTTGATTTCAGAATGCATTATGAGTATTAGAAGATGTGTTGAAAAATCCTGCAGTGGGAAACGGAAGAACTGAATTATCATTTTGTCCATCGTGATGAGAGACACACATATATTAGTCATGTCATCTGAGACCTCATTTCTTTTCTTTTTTTTTTTTTTTTGTCATTCAGTAGCATCACATTTTATTTGCTAGGGATTTTATGATTTTTTTTTATTTCAGATGAATATGAGGGTACAAACATTGAAATTACATTGTTTGCATTTATTAGGTGAAGTCTGTTGGCGATCACAGCACCAAGAAAAATAAATAAATGAAACCTCACGTCTATACTGAAAGCTACAGCACCAACTCGCCTATAAAGACTTTTCTAGCTCTGAACTTTTTGACTCTAATATATACTTTGGGGACTAACTGAATTGACCTTTTTTTAAAATTTGTGATTTGACTTCCAGTCATCTGTTGAGTTTTTTTAGGAGGTATCATAGGGTAAAGGAAGTCCTTGCCAAGCCATCTCCTTCCCAAGCTCTATGCTGATAAATGACATCATCTAATGTCTGGGTGTACAGTATTCATCGCATCTATGCTCCTTTCTAATGTCCATAGTGGAGTTGATCATCACACTGTACATGTATAACTCTGTTAGGATCAAGTTCATTAAATCACTCTCTCCACTAGAAAACAGGACAGGAAAAAAAAAATGGACAGGCATATTTGGGTGCAAATGGATATGAGAGATAAAAATGGATAACTTCAGTGACAAGGTCTATTATTTTTTTCATTTTTCCTGATGATATCTGTTGTAATAATAAAAGTTTTTCTGATTTCTAATCGTATTATTTTTACAAAACTTCAAAAGTATGTTTTTAAACAACACAAACACATAGAACTAAGAGAAAAGCGTGGAGAACTGGCATCCACCAAAAATTGTGCCCGCATATACCAAGCATCTCTGTGTTTCTACACATTCCATGTATGCATGGAGAAATAAAAACACTGGCAACAGACAGCACCTCTTATGTTACAGTGCGTGCAGTATGTAAAGTGCTCTTTCTATATGTAGGCATCCTACTTTTCTTTTAAAAAGAGAGGCAACTGGGGCTTAGAAAGAATAAATTAACAAGCCCAAAGGGAAAGAGCCTAAATTTGAAACAAATGAAGCACAAGACTATATCCATTGTCAGTTGTCCTCAAAGGCCAAGAATGGCGTGCTAAAGCTTCAGAGTGGGAAAAGGAAAACATGAGAGGACAGAGAAAGAGGAAGTGGGGGAAAGAGGCAGTAGATATAATAGCAGAGGGAGGGAGAGCTGAGATAGGCAAGCAACATCAGAAGGGAAAAGTTGCTCTTCTGGTTCTCGGTTTTTCACACCTGCTTAGATTCAAACCATGTGAATACACTGGTAAGCCACATGCTGCCCTTAAATGATCAGTTCACCTTCAGAGGAATAATTTCATGACTGTGAGGTGTGATCCTTGGCTTCAGGAGTGAGGCTTTCTCTGTACTGGCTGCAAACCATCCCTCACATGGATTCACTTCTTCTCTCCAAACTATGGCCTGGTGTGCAAAATTACATCAGTACAAGTTTTAACTTAACATGTTGGTGCCTAAGAAATTTGAATCCTCCAGTGAACGGAAGTCTTGTCAGTTCATTTGTTTTCAATTGTGCTTATGATTCATAACATGGTAAGATAAACATTTGAGACTAGGACCTGATTAAAGGGAGAAATGCATCGCACACCAGGAATGGGCAAAGTAGTGACCTCACAGTGGTAGGGTTGGGAATACACAAGTAAGATCTTAGTCTTGCACAGATATGAATAAATATTTAGCATTTAGTCTAGTATCTCTTTTTTCAGCTAAAATATCCTATCTTTAAAGATATCAGGCTCGGCGCCTGTGGCTCAATCAGCTAAGGCGCCAGCCACGTACACCTAAGGTGGCAGGTTCAAATCTCCAGCCCGGGCCCGCCAAACAACAATTATGGCTGCAACCAAAAAAAAAAAAAAAAATGGCCAGGCGTTGTGGCGGGCGCCTGTGGTCCCAGCTACTTGGGAGGCGGAGGCAGGAGACTCGCTTGAGCCCAGGAGTTGGTTGTTGCTGTGAGCTGTGATGCTATGGCACTCTACCCAGGGGGATAGCTTGAGGCTCCATCTCAAAAAAAAAAAAAAAAAAATTTAACAAACTCAAAAAAAATAAATAAATAAAATAAATAAAAATTTATTTTCTCATTTCCTCCTAATTGATTATACTTACCCACGTACATAAAATAAAGTATAAAGCTTCTTTATATAAAATAAAATAAATAAAAATTTATTTTCTCCTAATTGATTTTACTTACCCATGTACATAAAATAACGTATAAAGCTTCTTTGCATCAGTCATGCAGCTTCGAGTTACAGATAGGACTCCCTTGGGCCCTACTGTCAGGGGTTCAAGGGCAGGATTTCCAGACTCTACGAGCTGGGAAAAGAGGCGCTCCACACTGCGACGACAACCAACACATGGGACAAGCTGAGAAAGTGCACTCAAGACTTCACGTGATGTCACCACCATGGCAATACCTAGATCTTGTTGCTTAAGCATACTATGTCGCTAAGAGAAATAGAGAAAGAAAAATGAAGAGTCCTTAAAAAACAAATAAAATTACCCTTTCACTACCACTGGTTCCTGACTTGTACAGTAAATACAACCTGAGCAGGGCTTGCTATCTCTATCTGCAACTCAGTCAGAAGATAATATAGTCAGCTCTGTCCATGGTATACTGAGGTGCTACAAAACCCCTTGGTCCTAAAATCTAGGGAATAAAAAATTCTGTTTAGGATGTCAAAGCTAAGCTGTACCGCCCAGGTAAGCAAAAACTCTGTATCTAGAACTGCAGCTTCACCATGTCTTCTTTTCAACCTTTAACCATGCACTATGTTTAGCTACCAGAGTCAAGTTAGGATAGTGAACCTATGGAGAACCAATTTTCAACTCAGAGCTATGGACAGACATATCATACACTGTGGAAAAAAATAAGGCTTATGTAACTTATGTAGGAGCCTGCAGTGAGTAACTAACACTATGCATGTGAATGTTATCTGTTGATTGTTACAAGGCAGAAAAATGACTGAAAACTACTGATGTAGAGAAATGAACTCTAGTAACTTCTACTTAATGGAGTTATGGTTACACTACCATTAATACTTCCAGATTTACCAAAAACAAGATGGGAAAATAGAATTTTTTTTCTGTGGCATATTTAGTAAGGGAAAGTAGGATAATTCCTAACAAGCATTTTCTCACATTTACAAATAACCTTTGAAAGTTTTCTCTGAAAGTAGAAACTGAAGTACTGAAGTAAACTAACAAGCTGTCTTCCATTATCTAAATTTCTTTTTTTTGAGACAGAGTCTCATTATGTCACCCTCGGTAGAGTGCCATGCCATCACAGCTCACAGCAACCTCAAACTCTTGGGCTTAAGCAATTCTCTTGCCTTAGCCTCCCAAGTAGCTGGGACTACAGGCGACCACCACAATGCCTAGCTATTTTTTAGGTGTAATTGTCATTGTTTAGCAGGTCCGGGCCGGGCTCGAACCCACCAGCCTCAGTGTATGTGGCCGCCGCCCTACCAACTGAGTTCAGCCCTCCATACCCACGGGTTCCATAACCATGAATTCAACCAACTAACTGAAAATATTTTGGGAAAATAAAAGAATGACTACATCTGTATTAAATTTGCACAGACTTTTTTGGTCATTAGCCTCTAAACAATACAATTTAACAACTATTTATATAGGGTTTACAATTGTATTAGGTATTATAAGTAATCTAAAGACGCTTTAAGGCATAAAAAGAACATACATAGGTTATATGAAAATACTACACCGTTTTATATCAGGGACTTACGCAGCAGAGGATTTTGGTTTCCATGAAGTCCTAGAACCAATTCCCCATGGATAAAAGCACAACTGTACAGTGTATTTATCTGTACTTATCAAGGCATCGTGTTTCTCAGGATTAAATAAAAATCAGAAAGTTTACAATATAGGATTTTTTTTACCTGAGCAAAACAATTAGTACAATCAACTAAGAAGAAAACAAAAAATTCTTTTTCTTTTTTCTTTGAGACAAGAGTCTCAAGCTGTCCCCCTGGGTAAAGTACCCTCATGTCACAGCTCATAGTAACCTCAAACTCTTAGGCTTAAGTGATTCTCTTGTCTCAGCCTCCCATGTAGCTGGGACGACAGGCGCCTGCCACAACACCTAGCTATTTTTTTTGTTGGAGTTGTCATTTTTGTTTTAGCTGGCCCAGGCCAAGTTTGTGGCCGGCACCCTACCCACTGAGCTATGGGCGCCATCCAGAACACCAAAAATTCTTAAAGAAAAGTTGTTAAGATGCCTTATCTTTAAAAAAAAAAAAAAAGGGAAAGAAGGCTTGGTGAAATAAGAGCTTTATGGACATGTAAAATATTAACACAACACCAACAATTCTCTTTGACATGACAGGCACATAACTACATACATTTACTATATCAATAATAAAAAAGAAAGCGGCTTGGCCCGTAGTACAGTGGTTAGGGCATTAGCCACATACACCAAAGGTGGCAGGTTCGAAACCAACCCAGGCCAACTAAACAACTGCAATAAAATAATAGCCGGGCATTGTGGAGGGCACCTGTAGTCCCAGCTACTTGGGAGGCTGAGGCAAGAGAATCACTGATGCCCAAGAGTTTGAGGTTGCTGTGAGCTGTGACACCATAGCACTCTACCCAGGGAGACGTAGTGAGACTCTGCCTCAAAAAAAAAAAAAAAAGAAATTAAAAATTAATAAATCAATAAGAAAGCAATTTCAAGCCAGATATAGTTGCTCACACCTGTAATGCTAGCACTCTGGGAGGCCAAGACAGGTAGATTGCTTGACCTCAGGAGTTTGAGAACAGCCTGAGCAAAAGTGAAACCTCATCTCTCATAAAATTGAAATATTAACTGGGCATTGTGGTAGATGCCTGTAGTCCTAGCTAATTGGGGGCTGAGGCAGGAGGATCATTTGCGCTCAGAAGTTTGAGGTTGCCTTCTGCTAGGCTGAGGCCACAGTATTCTAGATTGGGCAAGAGTGAGACTGTGTCTCTCAAAAAAAAAAAAAAAAAAAGCTATTTCAGGGCAATATTAAAACCAAAGGAACCATAAGTAAAACAACATTAATATAGCTAACTTTTAAATGACTCTAAAAACAGGGGTCCTCAAACTTTTTTAAACAGGGGGCCAGTTCACTGTCCCTCAGACCTTTGGAGGGCCGGACTGCAGGCCCCAGGACGAGTTGGCTGCTAAGCAGAACAGGCAGCAGTGGTAAAAACACCCAGCGGGCCAGTTAAATGTCCTAGGCGGGCTGCTTATGGCCCGCAGGCCGTAGTTTGAGGACGCCTGCTTTAAAACATACATATGCCATTAAAAATATAGACTTTTAAAACTATTACCTGAATGAACTGCTTCAGCTGTGCACCATTATTCTGATGCCCATCGAGATTTAACACATTGTCAGGAAACTCCATCACCATCTTAAAATGAAAGAAGAAAAAAATTATTTCATTCTCTTCAAAAACATATAGCCTATTTTATAAACTCCTAGAACAGAAATAGACCCCTAAAAGCCAGATTTGCCCCCAACACCCCCAAAAAACTTTTTAAAAAGTCCAAGCATACAAGTTTCTAAAGCTAGTATGGTATAATCATTAGAAGCAGGAATACTGAAGTCAAGCAGACAGGAGTTGGAAAAGAGACTCTACCACTTATAATCTGTGTCATTAACTCTGGCCCAGGGACTTAACCTCTCTGACTCTCAATTTCCTCATTTATAAAATAAGATTAAATAACTTTGAATATCTATCTCACAGAGTGGTTCTAAGAATTAAATTATATTTTAATGTGCTTATTGTAGTGGCTAATGCTTTTATTTAATAAGTGAAATAACCTGATATTTTTAGTTATTTCTCTTAACTATGGAATATAACCTTGTAACTGTTTTCTAAAAATCTACTTATCTGTATAAAGGACACCCTGTATTTTAGAATAGTACTTGGCACATAGTTTATGTATGCACTAATTATAAAAAAGGGCACATTGGGGTACTTGTTCAATTACCAAAATTCACTGCTAGAGGGAAAGGGATATGAAGCTGAAGGATGTTCCAGTATGCCCCAAAATGGGAATTTGTAATAAGATATATCACTGATTTATCATGTGATTCCCATTATGTGACCTACCGAGGCAGGGATGTTAAAATGTGGAGGGGAGGGCAGCATCTGTGGCTTAGTAGTAGGGCACTACGACATATACTGTAGATGGCGGGTTCAAACCCAGCCCCGGCCAAACTACAGGAAAAAAATAGCTGGATGTTGTGGCAGGCCTAAGCCCAGGAGTTCGAGGTTGCTGTGAGCTGCTGCTGCACTTATGCTCGGGGCTATAGAGACTCTGTCTCAAAAAGAAAGAAAGAAAAGAAAAAGGCCAGGCACTGTGGCTCATGCCTATAATCCTAGCATCCTGGGAGGCCAAAGCAAGGAGACCTCTTGAGGTAGGAATTCAAGATCACCTTGAGCAAGCAGAAAACCCTGTCTCTACTAAAAATACAAAAGCTGGCTCAGCACTTGTGGCTCAAGTGGCTAAGGTGCCAGCCATGTACACCCAAGGTGGCGGGTTCAAATCTAGCCTGGGCCTGCCAAACAACAATGACGGTTGCAACCAAAAAATAGCCGGGTGTCGTGGCGGGCACCTGTGGTCCCAGCTAATTGGGAGGCTGAGGCAGGAGACTCGCTTAAGCCCAGGAGTTGGAGGTCACTGTGAGCTGTGATGTCACAGCACTCTACCCAGGGGGGACAGCTTGAGGCTCTGTCTCAAAAAAAAAAAAAAAAATACAAAAGCTAGCCGGGTGTCACGGCAGACATCTATAATCTCAGCTACTTGGGAGGATAAGGCAAGAGGATCGTTTGAGCCCAAGAATTTGAGAATGCTGTGAGCTATGATGCTACAACACTCTATCCAGAGAAATAGAGGCGCTGTCTCAAGAAAGAAAAGAAAGTCTCTCTCTTCTTCCAACCAGTACCACAAGACCTGTTTCTTTTCTTTTTTTTTTTTCAAACAGAGTCTCACTCTGTTGCCCTAAGTAGAGTGTTGTAACAACATAGCTCACAGCACTCTTAAACACTTGGGTTCAAGTGATACTCTTGCCTCAGCCTTCTCAGTAGCTGGGACTACAGGAGCCTGCCACAATGATAGCTTATTTTTCTATTTTTAGTAGAGACGGGGGTCTCACTCTTGCTCAGGCTGGCCTTGAACACCTGAGCTCAGGTGATCCACATGCCTCACCCTCCCAGAGTGCTAGGATTGCAGCCATGAGTCACAGCGCCCAACCAAAGACCTGCTTCTTTAAAGAAGGTGACCATTTCTTTCTTTCCACATTAGAAATGAGATTTAAAACATGCTTGTTCTGGCTCAGCGCCTGTGGCTCAAGTGGCTAAGGCGCCAGCCACGTACACCTAAGGTGGAGGGTTCGAATCCCAAGCCCGGGCCCGCCAAACAACAATGACAGCTGCAACCAAAAAATAGCCGGGCGTTGTGGCGGGCACCTGTAGTCCCAGCTACTTGGGAGGCTGAGACAGGAGACTCGCTTGAGCCCAGGAGTTGGAGATTGCTATGAGCTGTGATGCCATGGCACTCTACCCAGGGGATAGCTTGAGGCTCTGTCTCCAAAAAAAAAAAAAAATGCTTGTTCTAATAATAAAGTGAGGCCTCATTAACAACCAAGGCAGGGCAGGTGTAATGGCTCACACCTATAAGCCTAACACTCTGGGAAGCTGAGGCAGGAGAGTCCCTTAAGCTCAGGAGTTTGAGACCAGCCTGAGCAAGAGCCAGAGTCCATCTCTACTAAAAATAGAAAAATTAGCTGGGCATTGTGGTGGTACCTGTGGTCCCAGCTGCTCGGGAGGCTAAGGCAGGAGGACTTCTTTAACCCAGAAGTTTGAGGCTGCTGTGGGCTGGGCTAATGCCATGGCACTGTAGCCTTGGACAACATGTTGAGTGAGGTTCTATCTTAGAGAAAGAAAAAAAAAAAGCCGGGCATGGTGGCTCACTTCTATAATCCTAGCACTTGGGAAGCTAAGGCAGGTGGATTGCCTGAGCTCATGGGTTCTAGACCAGCCTGAGCCATAGCAAGACCCTATCTCTAGGCTTAGCACCTGTGGCTCAAGGGGCTAAGGCACCAGCCACATATACCTGAGCTAGCGGGTTCGAATCCAGCCTGGGCCCACCAAACAACAATGACAGCTGCAACCAAAAATAGCTGAGCATTGTGGCTGGTGCCTATAGTCCCAGCTACTTGGGTGGCAGAGGCAGGAGAATCACTTGAACCCAGGAGTTGGAGGTTGCTGTGAGCTGTGATGTCAAGCACTCTACCCAGGGTGACAGCTTGAGGCTCTGTCTCACAAAAAGAAAAAAAAGACCCTGTCTCTAAAAATAGCTGGCCAATTGTGGTAGGCGCCTGTAGCCCCAGCTACTCAGGAGGCTGAGGCAAGAGAATTACTTGAGCCCAGGAGTTTGAGGATGCTGTGTGCTATGATGCCACAGCACTCTACCATAGGCGACAAAGTGAGACTCTCTCAAAAAAAAAAAAAAGAAAGAAAAAAGAAAAAGAAAACAACTAAGACAAGTATGTATAAGCAATAAAAATAAGATATTTTCTTGATTTGGTAAGGGAAGAATACTGGACATGTAAAGTAGGTAAAAAATAGGTATTAAGAGGATGGACACTGATGCAAACACCAACTTAACAATCTAGAGGACTTCACTGTTATTTCACAGAATCAAAAACTGTATTAACAATATGATTCAAATTTTTGTATGTGCATAATGTATCTTACCAAAAAAGAAAATACATAATATATTAGATGGGCTATCTCCAGGTAGTGGAACGACAGATGTCTTTTTAATGTGTTCCTACTTTTCCCAAATTACAAGGCACATATACTACGTATTAGCAGGGGATAATGTTTCTTGCTTCCCATTTTATATTCATTATACCATGTTCATAGATAACGTTTCCATCTCAATAGTTTTTACCCTTCTGGAACTTCCTTCTTTCATACATATAGATGAAATGTCTATATCTCACAGTTTCAAAGATTAATTATCCAATTTTCAGGTTTACCAACTCCAATTATTTTGTTTTCAGTCTTCTTATTAATACTTCCAAAATGTAATAATTAGGACATTTAACATAACTTCACAGATAGTATGTTTCAAGTATACACAGGCATTGTTGTAAGTACTTTCACACATTAACTTTACCAGTGGCACAAAGTAAAACTTAAGTCACTAGTCTACTTTAATGCTATAAGTGATATCCTGACAATGATTAAAATAAATGGGCAAAATATCTAATGATTCATACTGCCCAGGTGTTTAATAGTTAACATGGTCCACTGAGATTCATGAAAATATTTAATGATAATTGTATTAGAAATCTTGGGTCTGGCTCGGCGCCTGTGGCTCAAGCGGCTAAGGCGCCAGCCACGTACACCTAAGGTGGCGGGTTTGCATCCCCAGCCCGGGCCCGCCAAACAACAATGATGGCTGCAACCAAAAAATGGCCGGGCGTTGTGGCGGGCACCTGTGGTCCCAGCTACTTGGGAGGCAGAGGCAGGAGACTCACTTGAGCTCAGGAGTTGGAGGTTGCTGTGAGCTGTGATGCCATGGTACTCTACCCAGGGGGATAGCTTGAGGCTCCATCTCAAAAAAAAAAAAAAAAAGAAGTGCTGGTTTAAGGGCAGCGCCTGTGGCTCAAAGGGATAGGGCGCTGGCCCCATATGCCAGAGTTGGCAGGTTCAAACCCAGCCCCAGCCAAAAACTGCAAAAAAAAAAAAAAATGTGGTGGTTTAGAAAGACTTTTGAATTTAAGTTGTAGGCTGGCAATGGAAGAAGAGAGAAAGAAAGGAGATGGTTAAGAGGAAGAGAAAATACACATTTTAGCACAATATCTAGCAAGAAGAGAAAATACTGCTCTTAATTTTTTTATTTGCTCTTTCCTTTACTAGTTCCAGGTTCCTGTAAGACTTGTATCACAGCCTGATCCTCCTGTGTTGGCTGGAAACATTTGTCAGAATGTTGTTTCCCAGGTAGGGATACTGACCTCAGTTTCTAGACTGAGGTATATTGATCAGCATTGCCAGAGAAGCTTCACTGTTTGTTAAATACCATGCTGAATTTGTGCTTTGCCTGAAATTTAACATGTCAAGAACTGAGTCCATCATCTTTTTCTCTATCATGTTTTAGTCATTTCCATTGACCATTCTCTATCCTCCAGTATTTCAGGTCTAGAAGATTAAAATTATTTCTGACTCTTCTTCCTTTGCTCACATGCAGCCTATTACCAGTTCTTACTTACTGATACATTTTCTTCTATTGACATAGTGTCCTCTAAAAGTCTGAAAAGTCAATTTCTTTTTCTCTATTTTCTCTCTTCTAATCAATCCAACCTAATAAAGCATCCTTTTAAAAACTATGCTGAGAAATTTAAGGTTACCTTCAATTGCTTCTTGACGTCTATCCTCAGATATCATGAGAAGAGCCAAGTAAACTGAGTTTCTGTTCCATGCTCACCTCTGCCTTTGTTTTCTAATTTGCCTTTTTCTGCCCATAATCAAAGCTTTTTTTCCTTTTCAATCCCCCCATAAAATCGCCTCCTCCATGAAAGAACTCTATCCAATAAATAAGAAAATGTAATACAGAATCATCTATATCATTTCATGATATTTCTGTTTAGCATTTTTAATACTACATTTTCAGCCTTCCTCATTCAGTGGTAATAAACCCTTAAAAACAGAAAACCTGTCCTAAATACAATTGGCTCAATAACTGTTTGTATTAATTGATTGTTCTTTTGCATTTCAGGTTATCTATGAGATAGAGACCAATGGGACTTTTGGAATCCAGAAAGTTTCTGTCAGTTTTAGGCAAACCAACCTGACTGTGGAGCCAAGCGCTTCCTTACAACAACACTTCATCATTCACTTCAAGGTTAAAGCCCTTCTCTTATAGAGGATTGAGAGGGGAAGAAATATTGAGTTAGAATAGCAACCCTGCTTCTATAATGTGAAATAGAGTTAGAATATAAAGCCTTAGTTCAATCTGTTGACATTTAATATTTCATAATTTAACCAAAAGTTACAGGTATTCTACAGATGTTTATTCATTTTCTCTGATTCTCTATCTGGTCCAACAGGCAGGACTTCAATCTCAAATCAAAACTCTTTTTTTAAATAGTTGTTTTGAGGCCAGGCAAGGTGGCTCATACCTGTAATCCTAGTACTGGGAGGCCAAGGCTGGTGGATTGCCTGAGCTCACAGGTTCGAGACCAGCCTGAGCAAGAGTAAGACCCCACCTCTAAGAATCACTGGGTGTTGTGGCAGGCCCCTGTAGTTCCTTCTATTCAGGAGGCTGAGGCAAGAAAATTGCTTGACCCCAAGAGCTTGAGGTTGCTGTGAGCTATGATGCCAAGGCACTCTACCAAGGGCAACAAAATGAGACTCTGTCTCAAAAATAAATAGTCATTTTAAATCATAAACTTAACCAACATTCATAGAAATTCTTTAGCTTTTCTCATATTCAGAATTTTATTCATTTCCCCCTTAATCTAAGTTTCCAGTCTTGATCACCACCATTTGAATGTCTTCTACTTCTTTCCTCTTTTTGAACCTAGCAGAGTTTTCATCTCTACCTTCAGGTGATCATCTAAGTCCTGTGTCTGTCAGAGCTCATCTCTAAAATATCTATAGTTGGCTCAGCACCCATAGCTCAGTGAGTAGGACACCAGGCACATACACCAAGGCTGGCAAGTTCAAGCCTGGCCAAGGCCTGCTAAAGAACAATGACAACTGCAACCAAAAAATAGCCAGGCCTTGTGCCAGGTGCCTATAGTCCCAGCTACTTGGGACACTGAGGCAAGAGTTTGAGGATTCTGTGAGCTGTGATGCCAGGGCACTCTACCGAGGGCGACACAATGAGACTCCGTCTCAAAATAAATAAATAAAATATGGATAATTAAAGTATATTTTTAAAAATTACATTTAAATTCCTCTGGTTTCAGCCAAGCTGAACATAACTCTAAATTGCTAGTAAATTTTGAGAAACAGGGCTAAGGGATCCTTGGTAGATCCTTGATGATAATCCTTGATAAAAGTGGCATATAGTGAATTTCAATATTCAGATCACTGAGGATTTATTTTAGTGACTTTTTTAGAAGTAAAATAATTGGAATAGAAATTTCTGCAAAATGCTACAACTGTGGAAAGAAGATTGTTCATTGTAGCTTTGCCTCAAGGAAGAGTACAAAGCCACACCGTAGAAGGTAGGGAAGCATGCTTTTCTCCACCAATGACTTTTCTTCACTTTTTCTGCAGGGTTTTCAACAGAGAATAGCTGCTTCTCCTAAAGGTCTGAGAAGTGGGAATCCTGGCTATATCGTTGGGAAGCCACTGTTGGCTCTGACTGGTGATATAAATTACTCAGTATCCTTTTTAGAGCTGGGCACCCTGTTGCAGCCTAATGAGAAAAACCATAAAAGCTGATCTCTTGGGTTTTTCAATTCTCAGAGTTCCTCCAGTTTTTAGGTATTCAACACTTCCTTTACCAAACTATGAATATACATTATGTTAAGAATATTTAAGAAATATTGGGCGGCGCCTGTGGCTCCAACCCCATATGCTGGAGGTGGCAGGTTCAAACCCAGCCCCGGCCAAAAAAAAAAACCTGCAAAAACAAAAAGAAATATTGATGCCACCAATGGCTTTATATGTTCAACTGGTCAAAGGTGAGGGTTGGGGTGATTTTTGTTTGTTTTAACAAGACATTTATATACTGGTATATGGTTAACCATTTTTGGAAAAACAGTGATTGTCTGTTTTTTTTAATTACTAGAGGAAAAAACACAAATTTTTGACTCCCATAATAATAAAATATAAATAGTGTTAAGGGAAAATAAGAGCATAAATTTTCCCATCTTGCCTACTTTTTTTACCTGTTATCTCCTTGACCATCACTTTTCTACTTCAGATGACCCTTTTGCAAAGCCAGGGTAATGGGATTTGCTCTGTTAAGAGACATGAAATACAATTTGGAGTGAATGCAATGTCTGGATGCAAGCTTAGGTAAGCTTTGCTTCCTATGTAATTTCTCACAATTTTGCCTCTGCTTATAGAGAATATATTAGCCTGATAACTTCTGTTTTAAATGAGAGTTCAGAGAATACTAGTTAATAATAGTCTTTATTCTAAATAGCATTAATATTGCTAAGTTTTCTACTTAGTAGACATCCTTAATGTCTACTAAGGATTTCTTTCTCCAACCTAATTTATAACATTTCTGGTGTATTAATTAATATACGGTATTAATATGGTTGCATTATTATATTAGAATTGGATTTCAGCCTCCATGGTGTTTAATTACAGGCCAAAGTTGCCAAACTGCAGCCATATCCAGCAGGAGATTTATCAGACTCTTCATGGAAGGCAGAAACCAGAACATGTTGCCATCTTTGGTAATGCTGACCCAGCCCAGAAAGGAGAGTGGACCAGGATCCTCCATAGGAGTTGTGGTGTTTCAGTAAGGATAGAAATATATTTTCTAATGAAAACTCATTTTCCTCCTTTATAAATTATGGATAGAAAAGTTAAAACCATCATTGACTACATAGATAATATATTTGTCACAGAAGAAAAAGTGTAAGAAATCATGTCCATTCAAAGTTACTATTTCAGGGTAAGTTTACACTTAACTTATTTTTTTTTTAACTTAGAAAAAAGATTAGGTGGAAAATGTAGAGATTGTCTGCAGTTCAAAGTCACACCATATATTTCAAATATTCTCTTTTATTCTTGAATATTTATTTGATCAGATTCTTTCATGAGGTTAAAATTATGCTTTTTGGTGGTGCCTGTGGCTCAAAGGAGTAGGGCGCCAGCCCCATATGCCGGAGGTGGTGGGTTCAAACCCAGCCCCAGCCAAAAAAAAAAAACTGCAGCAAAAGAACTACAAAAAATTAAACTAAAATGAAATACCTTGTTTAAAAAAAAAAAAAAAAAAATTATGCTTTTTCTCTCATTCTTATAAAAATTTACATTAAAATACATTATCTAAGGCTAGGCGGGTGGCTCACAGTTGTAATCCTAGCACTTTGGGAGGCCAAGGCAGGTGGTTTGCTTGAGCTCAAGACTTTGAGACCAGCCTGAGCAAGAGCGAGACGCAGTCTCAAAAAATAGCTTGCTATTTGTGGCAGGCGCCTGTAGTCCCAGCTACTTGGGAGGCTGAGGCAAGAAAATCACTTGAGCCCAAGAGTTTGAGGTTGCTATGAGCTGTGATGCCACCACACTCAACTGAGGACAACAAAGTGAGACTGTCTCCAAAAAAAAAAAAAAAAATCTAGTTAAAAATTGAAAGTATAGGCCGGGCGTGGGGGCGCACACCTGTTGTCCCAGCGCTGTGGGAGGCCGAGGCGGGCGGATCACCTGTGCTCAGAGGTTCGAGACCAGCTAAGACCCCCCTGAGCCAATTGAGCCAGTGTGAGACCCCGTCTCTACTACAACAACACCAGGACA
>CAUYQV010169641.1:0-28887 GCA_963574575.1 Galagoides demidoff
CTGTGGTCCCAGCTACTTGGGAGGCGGAGGCAGGAGACTCGCTTGAGCCCAGGAGTTGGAGGTTGCTATGAGCTGTGATGCCATGGCACTCTACCCAGGGGGACAGCTTGAGGCTCCGTCTCAAAAAAAAAAAAAAGAAAAAGAAAAAACAAAGACCATATGATTCTCTCAGTTGATGTATAAAAAGCCTTTGATAATATCCAGCATCCTTTCATGATCAGAATTCTTAAGAAAATAGGCATAGAAGGGACATTTCTTTTTTCTTTAATTTTTGTATTAAATCATGGCTGGGTACATTAATGTAGTCATGGGGTACAGTGTGCTATAGAAGGGACATTTCTCAAACTGATAGAGGCCATTTATAGCAAACCCATAGCCAATATCATATGAATGGTGTAAAATTGCAAACATTTCCACTCAGATCAGGAATGAGGCAAGGATGATCATTGTCTCCACTGCTTTTTAACATAGTAATGGAAGTCTTAGCTATCACAATCAAGCAAGAGAAGACAATCAAGGGTATCCAAAGTTTGATCAGAGGAGATCAAACTTTCACTCTTCACAGAATACATGACTGCATATCTGGAAAATCCCAGGGACTCAACTAAAATGTATATTAAAACAAACTTCATTCATTTCTCCCTGAAATGTGCAGAACAAGGCCTTGCACATTACACATACTCAGCACGTTTACTGAATAAACAAATATCGGTATTTCAAATCCTCCCCTGGGCTACCAGCTCCTTGTGGTCATCATTTATGCTGACTTTAATAATCAGTCCCCCCCAAATCTGACTTCTTATCCTCTGTCTCTTGTCTACCCCAGGCATAGAAGCTCTGGGATTCTCCCAATCTTTCTCTGCCTTCACCTCTTGAACCTAGCTCAGTCTCCAAGTCTTAATGATTCTATCTCTGAAATAACTTAGATTCCTGGACTATGCCTGATACCAAGCAAGTGCCAAGTGCTGATGTACTGGTTTTGTATCGTTTCACTTTGTTTTTATTTGTGTGAATGAATGAATGAATGATGAATGAGATGTCCAAGCCTACTCACAAGTCTTTAACCAACTACTAATGTAATATAACTTAGCACTTAGCCATGCCTAGAAAACACACAACCCTGTGGATGCCAGCATGACCAGTCCAGCACAACCAGAGCATCTAGTGACAGGGAAAGGTCTGTAATTCGCTGGTACTAGAATTAAGGTTAAATGACCAATCACCCTGAGCAACTATCCTATGCAGAGCAGGAGAGGAGACAGACCACAATTTGCAATTTTATTAATTCAAGTAAAACATTTTGTACGGTTAATTACTTCTATATTCTGTAGTCTGGAAGGCATAAAGGCAGCATGTATGGGTAAAGAACATTGAACTTGGAGTCTACAAATCTAGACTCTGGAACAAATTTTGAAATGTACTCAAAGTGTTACCCTGAACAAGCCACTTTCTCTTCAGCTGTGAATGAAAAAATTATTCTGACACCTTTTTAAATGACAAGGCAGATTTGTTCAGGGCTACTGTGATAGATGAAGGGACTCCTGAGAGAGGGGACAGAGAGAGGCTTTAACTCCAAACACAACAAGGAAAAGTGGGAGCTTTTGCTAAAAAGCAGGGTGGGGGTAAGTACGTGGAAAATCACCGAGAGGGTGAGGTAAGCCTTTGATAACTGGCCCACCAGGATCCTGCTGAATGCAGGCTAGGGTGATGGCATGACCTGGGAGACAGTGGAGGATGAGGACTTTGATCAGATACAGAGACTGATGGACTCTGGCTAAACTGATTTAGCGGAATTCTTGCTAAAATTGGGCTCTAGAGAACATGCCCAAGGATGAATCCTACTTAAAAATAGAATTTAGTCAAGGAGAGAGTGGTTGCTAAGCCCCATCCCCTCATTAACACACGAGACTTAACTCAGATAACCATAAAGCCCCTTCTGGACTTTCAATCTTACTACCTCACCGGCATGGTACTAAGCTGTTTTACAACCAACAACTTTTCCTTATACTATCTATAGCAAAAATCTTACAAGAGTTAAATTTTCAGGACTCCCTGTATAACCAACATCACAACAAATTTCTTTCCAGAAATCCAAATAACCCTCATCAAAGTTAACATCCTCATATCCACATATCACCCCTCTTTTACAAGCTGTACAAGAGATTCACATAGATTTCGCTTTCTTCCAAAAGTGGCTAGTGAGAGTAGGGACTTCCTAACCAAGGACACTGTACATTTTGGCCTCCTCCATGCCTCTGGCAGATTCTGCTCATCCACTGTGACAGAAACAGTCCCTGCTCCATGAAGACGCCTGAGGAGCTGGTCAGCCTGTGAAACCAAGGGTACCCCAAACGCTGTCCTTTCCAGCATAAAGCTGCACATCACTGTGAGCACAGCATTCTGGGGGCTCCTTTGGCCTTGGGCGAGAGCCAGATGGCAGCAAGACCTCAGCCTCATTGCAGAGACACCTTTGCCCTCAGAACCTGCTCTTGCAAGAAAGCAAACCATCCTCCACCACGGTGTCCACCTGCCCCCCACTGGCTACACTGCAGAGACACCTTTGCCTTCAGAACCTGCTCTTACAGAAAGCAAATCATCCTCCACCAGGGTGTCCACTGCCCACTTGCTGATTTTGTGAGGAGTTTTTTGGTTTATCTCTGGTGTCAAACATCATAAAAAGTATGAACAGACTTGTTTTTGCTGATCAGCTTCCATTAGTGTTTATGTATTCAATGTGTGGTCCAAGACAAGTCTTATTTCTTCAAATTTATGGCAGAGAATAAGACTGTACCCCCATGCCTCCTGTGATCTACCAGTGGGTTACCTTAGAGAAAACAGACTCACCTCACCAATTTTTAAGCTAGCCTCCCAAATCTTGACACTTGGCCACCCTGGGCCTGGCACTATGCCAGTTATGAATCCATCCTGCATGGTCAGTGCACCTAGCTAACCTGTAAGACCAGCACAGCCACCACGACCACCTCGGGGCTCACAGTCCTCAGCTCAGGTTACCCCAGCTCCAACCCACTGCTGTGTGTGCATGTAGCCCCCATTCCTCCTCTCCCTCTTCAAAAATTATTTCCAACACACAGAAAAGCACAATGAACGGCCAATCATACGGCCACTCCGAGATCTAACAAGTGTTGTGTTTGAGCGTTTTTTTACATGTGCGTAAATGTCATACAGAATTCACACACTACAGCTTTGCTTATCTCACCCAATATTCAGTTTGTGAGATGCAGCCATGTTGACACACCCAGCTGCAACTAATTCATTTTAACTGCCCTCTAAAATTTCAACTTGTGAATAAACCACCCTCTATTTATCCTTTCTTGCACTCGTTAAGTATTTTTGGTTCTTTTTTCCTTCTCTTAAAATTTGTTATTATAAACAATGTTACTACAATGAACAGTCTTATACATGGCTTCTTGTGCTTCAGGGTTTTCTGGGGGAGACAATTCCATGTTGAGTTACAGTGTCATACTCTAGACATTATTTCTACTTCACTGGTTCTGGATGACACGATCTCCAAGGAGGATGCCGCTTTAAAGAGAGTGTTTCTTGGCTCCATCATCTTCCCAAACACCTGCGCACGGTCTGGCTGAGCCGGCCAGCCACTGACCATGCAGGCTGACCCCCAGGTGCCTCACGTTGACCGGCAGGCCAGTGTTCTCCCTCTTCAATATCTATGCTAGGATGCCAACCGGGTTGCCAGCTCCTTCTCTGAGCCCTGCCACTCCCCCTGAGTTTTTATCTCATCCTGATAAGTTTTCAGAAGGATTCAGTGTGGCCTGACACCTCTGGGATGGCCACCCCAGCCTGCCCTGCCACACCCCTATCTGGTCCCCCAGGTTCACTCTCCCACTGACAATTTCAGGAGGTGAGGTTTGAATTACACCAGGCTTGTTACCTACCCAGCAAGTTGCCACTCCTCTAGTGAGCCAGGGAGCAGATGGTGATAACAGTAATATTAGCTGCTGTTTTAAAAGTGAAAAACAGAAAAAACCTTTGAGCAAGTGCAGGCAAGCCAGCATCCCAGCAGAGCTAAGCTGAGTTCAACATCCCTGCACCCAATGCCAAGTTCTAGTCCGCGGTGAGAGGGCTCTGGAAAGCCCCTCCACCAGCTCTCACAGGGCCACCAGAGGTTCTGAATCGGGGAGGGCATGCTGCTCTCCTTCCCCTGGTTTGCCATCCTGCTCCTCAGCCCTCCTGTTCCCTTTCTTCCTCTTACCCCGAGAGCTCTGTAAAAATCCTTCCCCCTGGAGTCTCCTATCAGAAGTCTTCTTCCTCAGTGGACTCCTTGCTGTCTGATATAATCTAATATTAGCAAACACCCACAGTTGTGACAGTTTCTTTTCCTGCTAGCCATTTTTGGTTTGGTTTGTTTTGCTCATTTCTTAGCAGACATCAATCAACCAGGACACATACCATGTGCTAGACGCTGTGCTTTGCTTCCCCTTTCTGGCCACTTGTGAATAGTTCTGGCTCAGGCTGGCAAACTTTATTCATTTATTTTTTTCTGTAAAAGGGCCAGAGAGTAAATATTTCAGGTTTTGAAAGCCTCTACTCCCAACTACTTTATACCTCCTAATAGGCCAGACACAATAAGCAAATGAATGGGTATAGCTCTGTAATAGGGAAAATATTGTCTGCAAATGGAGGAGGGGTATGATTTGGTGGCCACTGCTGGAGCTGGCAGCAATGCCAGCCCCTATCTGGATCCCTGCCCACAGCCAGTTCCCACTCTGCTTTTGTCTCTAAGACACTCCCCAACATTCCTACAGGCTCTCTGATGTCCTAACTCCTCCTCCCCCCTGCCTGGCTGCCACAGGAACCCTGCCACCTGCCTCCTGCCTGTGCTCAGCATTCACAGCCTCTGCAGTCAGCCTGCCTACCCTCCCCTTCCCCACTCATGGCTGGCACTGAGTCCTAATCCTCTTCCTTTCTGACTCCCAGCTCCAGTACTAACCGTGATGTGAAGACTTTTCTTCCAACTGCAGCCCACACCCACCTCTGCATTTACATCAGCTATACCTAGGGGCTCCCTATTTATTCTCTGCATATACATGTGTGCTTTTGCTTCTTTCAGCAATTGCTGAAAACTCCTTAAAAGAAAATAACAAATGGATTTTTTTTTTCAATTTCTGAAAATGCACAGCATGGCTCCAAGCAGAAAAAGCAAGGAGGCTCCAGCAGTGCAAAGATACCAGCACTGAAGGCCAGAGTGAGCCCTGAGAGCTCCTCCCACTTCGGAGCCTCAGATCAGATGGTGGAGTGGTGACTGTGTGGATTCAACAAAGAGCAGTAAGTAGTCACCCAGCCCAGATTCTGCTAAAGGCAGGTTTTTATGAATAGCCCAGATTATACTGTCCTCAAGGGAAATCACCTTATTTTCATTGTCTCAATTTACATGCACATATTCCTTATACTTACTAAGGGGTGAGGCACATGGATACCCCATAAATCATTAGAACAGTGGTTCTCAACCTTCCTAATGCCACAACCCTTTAATACAGTTCTTGTGGGTTGCGACCCACAGGTTGAGAACCACTGCATTAGAGGATATGTAGCCACTATTTCTAATTGTCACCATAAAAGTACAGAAGGGAAAAAAAAAAGTACAGCAGGGCCCAATTCTCTGGAAAATAAAAAGAACCACTTCAAAGCGCCAGGCCTTGGGGAACACAGAGTAGCCATTCCTGGTGTGTTCTCCACCCAAGACACTGAGAATCGTCAGCAATCAAAGCCCTCAGGCTATTAGGAGCTCCCATGTGTGGTGAACCACAGCCCATTCCAAGGTCAGGGTCAGGAGCTTCCACAGCACCACTGCAGACGAAGTCACAGTGATGGAAAGCCACTGGTGCACCCCTCTGGCCTGCTCCACTCCTCACCCTGGGGCCAAGGCCCAAAGCAACATTAATCTGTATCTTTGCAATGGCAGAAACCCAGCCTGACCACAAATAACCAGCCAGATAACTAATTTCAGATCCCGAGCCAAAAGCAAGTGATTTAAATAGCTTCATTCTCCAAGTGGGTACTGGCCCCACCCTCTGCTTTAGAAAATCCACAGGCAGGCCGCTGCCAAGGCAGGCGCTCACAAAGCTCTCCGTGACCTCTTCTCGTTATCTGACTCTTCAGCTGCATTATCTAGTCTCACAAAAAAAGGCACCATGATACGGGATAATTAATTCATCTCTATTTCCTCCTGCCCCAGCCATCTGAATGAGAGCCATCACAGGGTTCTAAATGCAGAAAACTGGAGGTTAGCCAACTGCAGAGACTAGAATCGTGCAGAACTTGTGGTTCAGGTCGGATAAAGCGTAAACCCGACTGTGGCACCGTCCCAGCACGTGTCTCAGCTAAAACGGAAGGCTGAGCTGTGTGGGTCTGGACAAGTGTTCAGCTCCGTGATTTGCCTTCCTCTCTGTGTGAGCACATCTGTTCTCACCAACGAACCTCAATTCAGATGATCAGGTTGTTGGGTTGTTATATTTAGAATTTAAAATGCAAAAAATCCCAACCTATCAGCCAAGAGGTTGGTTTGAGGGAAAGAAAGGGCAAAAGCAGGCCCCTAAAAAGGCATCGCATAATCCATGGTAGTTGTGTTCATATGAGCATCAAAAAATGACAATCATCAGGGAAAAGGTTCAACGAAGTCCAGTGTATTACAAACATACACACACCCCCTATTAAAGAATAAGGTAGATACTGAGGTTACTGACCAGGAAACATGTCTAAGACATAATACTAAAGAAAAAAGCCTACTGAAAAATAATATATCACACATCCACAGTCTATTCAGACACAACACAATATATTTCCATTAAGTTTTTAAGTGTATACACAAATGCATATACAAATCTAGGGGAAAAACACAAATAACTGGTAATAGAAGTCACCTCTTGGGTAGGGAGCCAGGGTGGGCTTGGGTGGCTATAAGGCCTTGAACATATTTGTAACGTTGAAATGTTTTAAAACAAAAACGTATCCATGTATCACTCATGTAGTTAAAAATCCTAACAATAAAGGGATTGTTACTGCACAGTCACGATGCAGATTTATCCATGAACTCATCTCTAAGGAAACTCCATTATAGATAAGCATTTGCATTCATAAAGACCAACATAATCAGCAGAGGGTTCATTTCAGAGTCAAGCAGGTTCGGTTTCAAATCCAGCCTATGGCACCTCAGGCTAATTACATAAGTTTCATGTTATGAGACTCAGATATGTTTCATATCTGCTCAATGGGAATATAAATGTTGCCTTCACAGGATTTTTGTGAAGTTTAAATAGTCCTAATATCAGGGAGTTCGCTTCACTGTTGGTTGTAGGGAGACGGTATGATAGACCAATAAAATCATCACTGGAGGAGAAATTGTCTTGTAGATTTCTGGACAAACAGCAGCTGCATTAGTTATATAACCCCCAGTGGACAGGCTAATGCCACCTCATTCCCACTACATCCACAATAAGCTACCAAAAGGCGCACGGGAAGATGGAGGGATTGCTACACATAATCAAAGATAGCCTCCAGCAGGTGGCCAGCACTTAGCAAATTAAAGTCTAGGGAAAACAGACTCAACTTTTTTCATCAGGTTTTCCTGGGGAAAAAAAATAATGAGGGCTGCACTAGAAGAATCTGGACAGTTTTAGTAAGGCATCTCTGTCTAGAAAGTAGATGTTTACCATTTCCCTTTAAAATTACACACATATCCTACTTAGTAAAGTATCTCAAGAATGGAAGAAAAAATATCCAATGTACTCAGTACTATTATAAAACCAATTTACAATGACTCACACTTTCATATGAAGAACAGATCACAACTATGGCCCAGGATGAAGGAAAGGAAAGGGAGGGGAGGGAGGAGGTTAAATGGAGGGAGCATGAATGGTGAGATCAGACCTATGGTGCATATTTCAAGGGTACATGTCAGATCTATTAGTATAGAGTATAACTGTCTTAATACAATAATTAAGTAAACAAGATGAGATATATTAACCAGTGCGATACAAGTATTCCTAATTCTATATGAAATCAGCACATTGTACCCCATAAATGCATTAATGTATACATGATCTATGTGTTTGTGATTTAATAAAAAATAAAAAATAATTACACACATGTACAGCTGGATGGGGTCCTATGATATGTATGCAATTTTTTCTTAACATCCATAAACCTCCCGGTTAAAATGTGCAGCCAAATAATGGGGGAATATGAACGGATGTAGATTCTTCAGACCTTTTCCTGCCCTCAGGAGCCAAAATTGTCTGTCCCATTAATCTTTAAATCTTTTGATTGTCTGTAGTAAGCATGACACCTTGCGCATGAAAGGCCCTCAAACCTCATTCATTGCTTTATCAGTTAATACCAGTCTCCCCCTCCCAGGAGCACTCAGCCCTGGAGAACAGAGAACACCCCCTCTCCTTGCTGTGCTCCTCCATGAAGCCTCGCATCTCTCTCCTGCACCTGGTGTTCCAGCACCAAGCATCTTTGTCAGTCTCAGAGACCATTGCCTCTGTTCTCTGGGGACATACATCTTTTCTTTTCTGCTATTGTTTTATGCCACTATTTAATGTTTTGTGCATAAAGCTTCTTTTTCCAGAAGAGTAAGTTCTTTGAGGTCAAGGACTACCATGGATGTCTCTTTTAACTCTTAAAACACTCTGAAAAATGCCATGCAGGGGAGATACTCAAACAGAAAATGCATTCTAGGGACTGAAATAGTCACATTCACATAGATTCCTTTCTGACTGTGAAAATGTTATCCTGTGAGAGACTGACAACAAAGCAGAGGCTCCTTCCTGCCAGGCCAGCGCTGTCTTACCCTACTGGCCTTCCGGGGAAAAAAGAAGACCACAGTGTCCCAACGCTTCATGTCTTCCAACCCAGGAGAGAAAACAAGGAACTTCTCAGTTACCAAGGAGTAAATTACAGCTGCCATTTTTTTCAGGTTCTAATACTGTATTTTCCCCCATCTTGTTTACAGCCCAGAAACCTAAATTCATTTATGTCATTCTTTAAAAGAATTATTTTTTTTTCTTTAAAAGAATTATTGAGTGATTGCTATGTTCCCTGCCCTGTGCCAGTTGTACAACATTGAAACAATTGCCTGTTGGACCCTACACTGTACACTCCAAATGCTCTTGACAATAGACCCAGAGCTGAAGGGCATGAAAAACAACCCCCATTTTTTTAAACTTCCCTTTGAAAGACTAAGCATGAAAAAGTAATCAGCTAGAAGTTCATTTTCAAGTTATAGAGCATTCCTTAAACTTTAATCACTGTGGTCCATAGAAAAATGCCCCCTCCAAGATCTGAGGCCGCACCCACCTGAACCCAGGAGACATGGGCTGCCTCAGTAGACTGGTTTCTATAGCCTTGGACAAAAGGAATATCACACCCCAGGGTCTTTTTAAAAGACAAAACGTACTGAAAATTTATGGTATAAGTATCTTAAAATATAGACAAGGATAAAGTACAACAAAGACATCAACAATAACCACACTATACAGAGAAAACTCAATTAAAATTTTGGGTTTTTTTTCTATAATACATAGATATTTTTAAGATGTGAGGTCATTTTTTGAAAAAAGTTTAGGTCCTGCTTTTCACTTAACATAAAATTGTAAGCATTTCTTCATGTTGTTAAATATTTTTCAAAAGATAGTTTTATTTTAAAGCCTTACAACATTCCAGTGTATGCATGCATCATAATTTACTTTAACTATCTTCACTGGCCAGTTGTTCAATTTCTAGCCAAATTCTTGCATTAAATAACGTTAATGTGTATTGTTGGACATAAATATTTGTATGTGTCTTTATGTAGTTCCTTGATATAAAGTCATATAAGTACAATTACTAGTTCAAAGGTTAAATTTATCATCAAGCCTGTTGTTACAAACTACCATTCAGAAATGGTTAACCAGTACTTCTACTAACAGTGTATAGAAGTCCCAGCTTCACTGCTTACTTGCCATATTGGTCATTATCATTTTGAAGTTCCTGGGCACAGACGTTCTAAAATACCAAAAGGACATACACTTTGATGCCAAAACATTATCAAAATCTGTGAGACCTTTACTGTCTTCACACCAAAATACTGTTTTTAACAGAAACTGGCTCTCACACTTTTATGGCTCAGGACTTTTTCATACTTTTAAAATTACTGAGGACCCCAAGAAATTTAATTCAGATGTGTTATATCTAGCAATATATATCCAATGAGAAATTACATCTGCGAAAATTCTATAATACTTATTCATTTTAAAATAACACCACTGTTGTATGTAAGAAACATAATTTTATGGAAAACAACTATGGTTTCCAAAATAAAACAATTTTGTCAGAAGACTGGCATTGTTTAAGCTCTTTAGTATCTGGCTTAATGGAAGATAGCTGGATTCTCACATCTGTTTCTATATTTAATCTGTTATGATATCATATATGTCATATAGCTTCCATATACTCAAGAGAAATTAAGAGTAAAAAGCATTTTATTATTATTAGAAAATAGTTTTGACTTTATTTACCCCCCTATAAAGGCTCATGGAGACCTTTGGAGGTCCCTGGACCACACTTTGAGAACTGGTGCTTGAGGCCAAAAACACTAGTGGGATATAAGAGGAATGTGATTTAGGCAGAGATATTTTAAGATTTTAAAATCTATAGACTACGCACCTGTCTCCCCTCACTTCAAACCTTCACAGTTCCACTCCTGCCTCGTGTGAAGCCCTCTCATGTACAAGCAGTCCCGAGTTACAAACATCTGACCTATAACTACGTACAACTCATGCTTATAGATGGTGGTTATTGCAGTAAGTCCCCAAGTTACAGACATCCAACTAACATACAACTCACACTGACAGAGGCTATTATAACAGGTCATAGGTAAAGGTACCTGTTCCAACTTACATATAAATTCAACTTAAGATCAGAACTACAGAGCCTATCTTACTTATAACCCGGGGACTGCCTATACCAACCCTTCCAGCAATCCGTCCTCTCTCTCTCTTTTCATTGCTTTTATACATCTGCAGCACAGTTGGGGCCATACCCTCTGATTTTTCACAATCTGGTGTCCTCACCAGAACTATAAGCTTCTGGAAGTCTGGGATCAAGACTTTGGCACATATTTGGACTCAGTAATTGATTTCTCGGAAAATTGTCACCTTAAATGATGGCGGCATTTAAGTAACTAACATTTGCATTGTGCTTTATACAAAACACTTTGTCTTGAAATATTTCACTTAATTCTCACAATGACCCTCTGACATAGGTATTTTAGCCCTGTCATAAAATGGAGAAACAGAGACTCAAAGAGGTTAAGGGACTGAGCAAGTAACAATCTGGGAACTTGAACCCAGGTCATCTGATTCCAAATCCTAAGTTTTCTGCTACTACATTCAGCCATTTATTTAAGCAGCAGTAACTGACCAAGCATCATGTGGTAGGAGTTTCGCTGACTCATCTGATGAGGGCATCTCCACTGATATTAAAAAGGAGAATACTGAGCGGTGCCTGTGGCTCAAAGGAGTAGGGTGCCAGCCCCATATACCTGAGGTGGTGGGTTCAAATCCAGCCCTAGCCAAAAACTGAAAAATAAATAAATAAATAAATAAATAAATAAATAAATAAAAAGAAGAGTACTTGAAGTCAAAGTTAGGTTACAATTCCTACTCTCTCACTTATTTGCAACATGATTCAGGAACCTTGCTGCACCTTCCTAGGCCTCAGTTTACCCATCTCTAACATTGGTATAATAATTACCCCTAAGCAGGGATTGATAGGAGGACTCGATGAAGAAAAAATCAGTTCAGTTGGTTGATATGCTTTCATTCCTTCCATGGCATCTTACCACCATACCCTATTTCTTCTCTAGAAAATAAGAATGACTTCACAAAATGAAGGCAGACTGAGAAATCTGACTTTTGAACAGAAAAACTATTTCATCATGATCACCTAAATCTGAAATCTTTGGAATACAAAGGCTGTAGAAGGCCAGGCCAAAAGTATAACTGGAAACGGAAGACATTCATTTTTATCAAAAGATATTCACTCTCCAAATGAGAGCCTGCAGGGACCTTGGCTTCCTACAGCCATCCCCTCATAGCCCACTCCCCCTCTCAAAATACACAGACACAGCTCATGTCCATGACCTCTCAGAGTCACTGGAACTCAGCGCCCTTCCGAAGATGCTTCCCATTGCTCCCTGGGAGAAAGGGGTACTCAATTGAGCAAGTCCAAGTGCTAAGAGGAACCAGAGCCCTAGGCAGGCACACAGTGCCTCTCAGCCAGTTAACAAACTCGAGGACTGGCAGGAACATAGTCCTAGCCATTGTTTCCAGTGGGTCTAAAATAAGCATTCGGCAAGCCCCATAAGTTCTGGTCTACTGGGTTTCCACAGTCTTGGTGTTACAGATACACCTTATTTCTAATAAAAAATTCTTCAAAATTTGGTTATTCTTTTCCTCTGCAAAATGAGAGAATTGGAGTCAATGATCTCAAAAGTCCCTGCCATCCCACCATTCTGTGCATCCCAATGGCTCTTAGATGCTCCTAAATGTCAATCCATCCTCTAAGGATGCAGATCTGTCACCATCAAGGGGCCACTGAGGTTCTGTAGAAACTGCCTAAGTTAAAACATTGTGTCCAGAATGAGCATTCAGATACCCAAAGGTCTGCCAACCTATGAATCACTTAATCTAGGCACCAATGGAAACACTTCTAGAAGGAATCATTCAGTCTTGGGGAGGCAAGCCTATCTCTCACTAAATAACTAAAAACCAGGGCATAAGTAAGTCCTGAAGGCCAAGGGCTAAAACATGCCATTTTAAACACCTAGACCACTGGAAAATGAAGGGCATGATGATAGAGCACAGTGGTGTAATTCTGATACAGTCTTCTGGGAGGATTGGAGCTAAGGGAGAAGCTTCTGAGGATGAGCGAAAATAAAGATTAGTGAAGAGGTTCAAAAATGTTAGTAGATAAAACTCCTTGAGGACAAAGGCACAGTAAATCCCTGGTGCACATTTCCTGACACATCAAAAGAACTCAATCACTATTTTTAATAAATAAAGGGTAAATGAGTAGGAAGCACTTAAGCTAAATGCAACCGACTAGCACATTGGTTAAGTACACAAGCTTTGATTTCAGGGACATGGTTTCAGGGCCTGGCTGCACCCTTACCAGCAGTGTGATCTTGAGCAGGCCCTTTAACCTCTTTAGACTTCAGTTCTCTCATCTTTAAAATGGGTAAAACTAACCAAACTAAGTACCCCCCAGGGTTGTTGGAGAACTCAATGAGGAATTGCAGGCATAAGCATTTCTCACCCGTCAGGCATACTGAAGGCCCTTACCAAATGGGAGGCTGAAGGAAGACAAAGAGTGTGTCTAAAGGTGTGAATCTGAAAAACGCATCTGTTTTCAAGAAGATAATTAAGGAGATTGGCCAAAGGTGAACAAAATGTTCTTACATAGGCCTAAAAGGGGGTAACGGTACAACAGCAGAATAAGGCCATATAGAGGCTATTGGGTATCTGCTAAAAAGCTCGAATTTACAAGCAACTGGGGGCCTCAAAGATTCTTGAATAGAGTAAAACCATAAAGCCTGTTTGAAAAGACTAAACTGTTGGTGATATATGTGACGGCTGGGTGAAGCATGCCCTCCCGGAGGTAGAAAGACTTGTCAGGAATCCATCTCACCATCCTGGATGACAGTAGGTTGTAAGAAAAGAAAGAGGGACAGGAAGAAGCAGCATCATCTGTTTTCTGGAAGTAGAAAGAGATGAAGGAGAAGGAACAGATAACGATAACTTAAATAAATGGGACATGATCGAATTAAAAAGCTTCTGCACAGCTAAGAACACCATCAAAAAAGCAAACAGAAAACCCACAGAATGGGAGAAAATATTCACATGCTCCCCATCTCATAAAGAACTAATGACCAGAAGCTACAAAGTACTCAAGAAAAATCAGCCAGAAAAAAAATCAAATAATCCCATTAAAAAGTAGGCAAAAGACATGAACAGAAACTTTTCTAACAAAAACAGACTAATGGCCAGGAAACACATGAAAAAACATTCAATGTCTCTAATCATCCGGGAAATGCAAATCAAAACTACACTGAGCTAACACCTAACCCCAGTGAAAATGGCTCACATCATAAAGTCCCAAAGCAGCAGATGCTGGTGTGGATGGTGTAGATGCAGAGAGAAAGGAACACTCATACACTGTTGTTTGGCCCAGCGCAGACTAGCACAACCTCTGTGGAAAGTAGTATGGAGATATCTTAAAGAACATGAAGTAGACCTACCATCTGATCCAGTCATCCCACTGCTAGGAATGTACCCAAAAGGAAAAAGGTCATTTTATAAAAAGGACACCTGTATTTGAATGTTTATAGCACTATGATTCACAATCACAAAGTCAAAGAAATAACTCACGTGCCTATCAATACAAGAATGGTTTAATAATATGTGGTGCATCCCTGCCGTGGAATACTCCTCGGCCCTCAAACATGGCAATCTAGTGTCTTTTGTATGACCTGGGTGGAACTGGAAACCATTCTTCTAAGTGAAACATCATAAGACTGGAAAAACAAACACATGTGCTCAATACCTAACTGGAACTAGCCAATTAACACTTAAGCGCACATATGGAAATAAATCTCAATAAAATCAAGCTGGAGGGAGGAAGGATGAGTGGATGGGCACATTCACACCTACTAGGTACAGTACACGCTATCTGTGAAGAGCACACTTATAACTTTAATTCAATCTATACAAAAACAATGTAAACAAAATACACGTACCCTCTAGTATTTTGAAATTGAAAAAAGATAACTTAAAGACGCCAAGCCTGAGTGCCTAAGAAGAGAGTGTTATCATCAACAGAAACAAGAGCAGAGCCAGCATCTCTGTAGCAGGTTATTAATTGACTTTGATGAAAAGAAAAAAGAAAATCATCCTAGAATGGGTTCCCTAAAATCAGAGCCTGAGTCTGGGATTTGGAAGCTCCAGAGTTATTGAGGGAGTTCTCTCGGAGAAACCTAGAGGGAGGGAGGAAGGCAGGCGAGACAGTGAAGGAGCAGCAGACACTCAAGCATGTGGTTTGCTGCTAAGCGCGACCCACGCTCTGGTGCACACACCCACCACATACTCATCCCACTGGAGCGCCCCGTATCAGCCAGTCATTGGCCATCCTAGATGGAGTAAAGGAGAAAGCCACAGCACGCGCAGCAACTGACAGGTGAGGAAAGGAATATGAAACTAAGGTTCAGCACCTGCAGCTCAACAGACAGATACCTTCTATTATTGCTGGGAACGCTAGCTTGAGGATGACAGCAAGATGTCCGAGACATGTGACGGATGAAAGAAAACAACTGTGGGCAATGACTGTTCTCTGCCTGTATGTAGTATAACCTCTGTCTGGGAGAGTAATGCACTTCCCCCTCCATTCCCTGACCTACTTTGTGGAAGCAGCAGAAAGCTAAGTAGTTGTCATTTTCTGGGTTATCAACATTGGCCATGCAATTCATCTGAGGTACAAGAACATAAAAGAAAAGTTAGGTGAGGCTTTCTAAAACTGGGTAGTATTAGGCTGCTGCTATATTAAGCACCTGAATATGGATGGGAAAACTCGGCATGGACGCTCCACTTCTTTGGGCTCCTGACAGTGACTGCTAGCTCATACAGCCCTGCCTGGAACCCTCTTCTCCTGGATGGAGCCTCTCTGTAATGCTAATCTAAACACATTTAGAACTCTGTACAGCTGGATTTCCCTTTTTATTATGGCAGGAATCTCCCTGAAAGGGTGTGCGTAAATCTGTTGGTTTTAATGTGCCAGGTAAGCCGAACTCTGTGTTTAAGAGCTGTATGCTAAATCCCATAGCAGAGAAGCATACTCAAATGCATATTTCCTCTGAAATATCAAGCCTGTGTATTATAAAACATGCTTAAATTTTATAGGAAGCTGTTGTTTCATTGCTTGACCCAGAAATCAATCAACAGATGTTTATTGAGTGCCTATCGTGTAAAGAGAGCTATGCTAGATGCCAGAAAAACCCAGCATATCTTGAGAATAGTAAATAGACATGCAAGCTAGAGAACAAAATGAATGTAGAAGTGGGAGGGCTGGATCTGCATGTTGAAAACTGTATGCACTGAGGCACTAATGCAAACACCACCGTCATTTTGGAGACTTCACACTAGTAGTGGATTTTTCACTGACATTACAGTCCAACTGGGCCGGCAGATGAGCTACCCTCTGCCCCATGGGGTGCTTGAGAGCCCCAGTTCTTTCGCATCAAAGTTCTCTCTCCTCTAGATCTTAGAAGTTCTCCACTAAAACTTAGTTTTCCCTAAGTAGATGGGAAAAATCAGTGATCATGAAGGATAACATGGGGAGTGCTTTGGCTAGGTACAAAAGTGGCATCTATCACTTACTTCCAGCCTCAGTGCAGTGGCCAGATTTCAGTCATACGGCTATAAGGAACAGAGGCTGACAAATGTAGTCTGTTTGCCCTGGATGAAGAGGGAACAGGTTTAGTGAATATCTGATGAGTCTCTGCCACAGGAATATGATATTGAGGCTCCCGGTTTTGAAATTAGGACTTATCTTACACATAAAAGACAGATAATGACTTCTTTCCCCCAAGGAGATCTGAGCTAACTAGACACACCCAGAAACTCATTCTACCCACTAAAAGAAAAGGAACTATGATTTGTCAAGTCTTTACCATTCCTTCTTTTGCCAAATACAGTAGTACCTCTGTCCCATGGGATTGTAACAAACAGGTCAACATACGGATGTGATCAGCATAAGGAACTAGGCCTACTGTACTGATATGTACATGTGGCACATGGCCAGTCTATGAAAATTAGTTCAATTTAAGGAGGTGGTCAGTATAGGGGGGTGATCAACTATGGAGGTTCTACTGTATTTACTTTGGTAAGTGATTGAACAGTTACATCTATTACTGTCTAACACTGTTCTAGGTCCTCAGGACGCCACATTGAAAGGCCACCAAAAGACCCCATGTTGGACATTGCATGTTAAGATAGACATGTTTACTTTGAACCCAATATTTCAATAGAGAAACTAAACTCAGGGAAGCCAGGCAATTTGCTGAAAATTCACTTATCTGGTTAAGTGGCAAAGTAGACAATCAAAACTAGATCTCTTTGACTTTAGAACCAGTGTTCTTCGCCAAACACCACATCAGCTCTCTGAATACCCATCTCAGAGCCAGAGAAATTGGATTCCTTAATGACAAGCCACCACAAGCCAACCTTAAGTCAGCCCATCAATGGCGCTAAGAAACACAAATGCAACGACGGAGATTTTCCTCTGTTTTACACCTCTGCTAGAATAAATAAGCTGGATGAAGTAGATGTAAGAGGTCAGTACGGGCTACATATGTCTTAGTGTGTGTTCCCAAAGGCTGCTGGCACGCCTAAGTAAGGCAGTACCAGGGAACCCATTCAACTCACAGGAACCAGAGCAGGACTTGCTCAAACTGTTTCATTTCCACAACCGCACAACAGTTGGCTCCCGTGCCAGATGGACCACATTCTACACTCACAAAAGAAAGATGATAACAGTAAATGAATAATTCACATGAAGACATGGAACAGTTAATACTTTTCCCAGAATCTGGCCTTTGCTAACAATGCTCTCAAGGGATGTACACTCTGCCCCAAGACATGAATGTAAACATGGAAGTTTGAGCACTGGACAGACCTTTGGGGAACATTTGTGAGAAGGAGGTTTATTACATCATGGCAGGTCCAGTGGCAGGAAGAGTTAACATCAAAATGCCTAAGATGCTTCAGAAGGCAATCTGTCAGCAGTTATCAACGTACTTTTCTTTAAGTGCAATATAGTTTTCACATTGAAAAGCTATATTTTCACCCAAGATTTTCATTTCTTTGGTACTATTCTCCTACAAACAATGTAATGGCTTTCTCATTCATTTTATGGCTTGGTAAACTTTAGAACAATAGGGAATTTTATAGGTTGTGTCAGAAGCTAGAGAGAAATTTTGTCTGATGGTAGAGAGAAACTTTGTCTCAAGCATCTTATATATTTTAATGTAACTCTTCCTGCTGGCTGGACGTGCCCTGCTGTAATAAACCTCCCATCTCATACATGTTCCCCAACAGTCTATCCAGCTCAAAATCCCATGGTTAGAGTCATTCCTTGGGGTTCAGCAGTGAACAGCCCTTGAGATCATTGTTAGAAAAGGCCAGATCCTTGAAAAAGTACTAACTGCTCATGTCTTCATGTGAATAACTTATTAGCTAACTGTTCTGTATGAGATCTAGGATGGGGCAAAATATGACAGACCTTCACCTCTTAGACAAATCCTGTCTGAGCGAGTAAATCCTCATGTCCCAAAGCCCAATAAAGCTGAAGATGCGTCACTGCTTTGACATTCTCAGGGACGGGTGTTTGGCTCAGCTTCACACATAAATAAACTGACCTGCCCCTAATCAATCTCATTGTGTGGGCAGCACCCAACAGAGGGAACCCAGCACGCTGGGGTTCAGAGGCTGCTTTCAAGCCCCTTCCTTCCCCTAAGCTGATCCCCATAATCCCCATTATTATTCTTGGTACCCTCAACCAGAGGAAGGTAAATGTTTTCTGTACAGGGCCAGACAGTCAATATTTCAGGTTTTATGGGACACAAAGTCTCTGCCACAGCTACTCAACTCCGTCATTGTAGCCCCCAATCAGGCACAGACAACACAAAAACAAATGACTAGAGCTAAATTCCAATTAAACATCATTAATGGACATTAAACTTTGAGTTTTCCTTATTTTTAAGGTATTCAAAAGTAATATACTTTTGGGTTTTTGTTTTCCAACCATTCAAAAATGTGAAAATCATTTGAGAAGTCGGCTAAGCTGGTTAGCCCTGCGCTCTGCCCCTGCCCACTGGCCACAACCCTACTGTGGGCTCCTGTCATCACTTGGTTCATACTATGGCTGTCCCTGACCGAGCAGCACCGACACTGAGTTCTGCTCTGAGACCAGAACCTGCACGCCTTCTGTGGATTAACCCTCTCCTCGAGCTGCCACTTGCTGCAAACATCCCAGTCCCAGGGCCCAATCCTGGCGTTTGTTCTTGGTAACTGGCACGCCCACCTGATACACTGTAAATTTAGTGGCAGTAAATTAAACAAATGTTATTCTTCATCCCTTGAAGGATTTGCAATTTACAGGTAGCCAAGCCGCATCTTATCCAATGGCCCAGGCACTCCAGCTCCTGTATGTGTGATGCCCAAGCTGGCTGCTTTCAGATGGGGCTGGGGAAGACCTTGGACTTGGGGGTCATTTCTTTTACTTCCTTTGCCACAAGACCAGCAAGGAAGCATGTGCTCTTCAAAGAGCAAAACTAACATTTCCAGCAGGGGGAAAGAGGCACCAAACCCATCTGGTCAGTGCAATCTGGCTGGGCCCATGCAGCTATAATCACATTGCCTTAAAGCAACAGTTTACTTCCAGGTTGGAAAGTGGCAGCAATAAAAAAACAAATGGAATCTAGCCAGGTAGATGACTCCCAGTCAAAAGGGACTCTGCATAAGGGGAAATAGAAGAAAAAATATTTATAGACATATATAAAGAGAGACATTATCTTCTTCCTCAACACATTTTTCTGAAGTTACAAATCTATGGTTTCTATTTATTCCCATTGGAGGGAAAAACAAAACCCTGAGATTTATGAGCAGTGTTGTTTATTTATAATCTAGGAACTCTCTTCATACCATATGGTTGGGAAATTTACAGAGAGACAAAGTGAGAGGAAATTGCCTACTTAATTCAATGGCTTTGGCAAAGCCAGCAGGCAGGGAGAGCATCCCAAACTCTTCCCCCGACACGTGTGTAAGTGTACACGGTAGTGCAGGCACGCATGCAGAGAGCAGAGGGAGCTCTTTCCTTCCAGCATGAGCAGCCACAACTCAGGGTAGTGGAATGAGAACAGCTGAAGAGACCGGCTGAGGAAGCTGGGCTCATTTTTACGTTCTTGCACACGTCTGAGACACAGAAACAGTGAAACAGAAGGGAAAGGCCAGTGAGCGCTCAGGAATGCTGGAGCAGTGTTCTGGATAAGGAAAGAAGACACACAGCATACAAGAGTTCTTAGGAAGCAAAAGTGCATGCAGGTCTCTACGATGTTCCTGTTTAATTTTTTTTTTTTCTCCCTGGTATTAGTGGGAAAGAAGAAGGAATTTCTGATTCTGTCTCTGGGGTTACTTAGTGTGCTTTGCAAACAGAGGCATCACTCACTGCCCTTAAGGGGCAGGACACAAGTTTGTACCGTGGTTTCTTTCTTCTGCCCTCTATCCTCCACTTTCAGATTATTAACAAATAGAGAAGGAGGAAAAGAGTTGGGATTGAAGACTATAAGTGCAAATGAAAATCATACCCAGATGTGGAAAGGGATTGAAAAGGATGAAAAAATAAAAATAAAAGTGACGTGCTAGCAAAACTCTGAGAGAAGCCCCAGATCCAGCCCTACCTCTTTGAGGGAGTTTGCCTGACAGCTCCTGTTCCTGGGGTTCCATTATCCCCCAGCATCCACAGCTCCAGGGCCCATCCATACCACAGGGGGACCCATACCTGCTGCAGTTGGCCGTCCTTTAACATGCATGTGGCTGCTCCTCTGGTTTACCTCCCACTTGTATTTGGATGACTCCCAAAATGTATCCAACTCCAGCCTCTCACATGAGCTCCTGCGTTTCCAAATGCCATGCAATGAACCATTGTCATTTCAATTCCAGGAGGCTAAAACTGAGTGCATCACTTCACCCTGCACCTCCCTCTCCTCCCCCACCTCCTCTCTCTTTCTCCTCTTCCACATTAATAACAGGACCAAACCCTATGACTCCCAGGTCCATCACATTGAATCCACATCATTCTTCCCCTCTCCCCCACCTCTAATTGCTACCCAGTCCTGCTGGCTGTCCTGCTGGCTGTGCCTCAGACATGCTTCGTGCATTTGTGCTTCCCTCTCTCTTTCCGCATAACCCAAGTTCAGTGTGGGTTGTTTTAAAACTCCCCTAGCTTATTGTCCCACCTCCAAACATCCTCCTCTTTGGTCTCAAATCTGTCTTTCTAAATCACAGCTATATGCACAAAGTTGTTTTCCAACTCAGCAATTTCAAAGTTCCATATTTCCTGTAAAACACAACTCTGGTATTCCATACTCGGTCTCCACTCACTCTCACCACTGCTCATTCCAATCCAGAGTGCCGCACACAGTTGCATGTCAGAAACTGCCAGATCATTAAATGGCTGGTAGATGAATAATACTAGAAACAGCAATGCCTTTTTTTTTCTTTTCCTCTAAGGCTATTTGAAAGAAACACTGCAGTTGAGAGGACCTCTGGGCTTATACAATTGAACTGATTTGACAGTTTACAAGAGTGTAAAACAATGATAAGAAAGCAAAGGATGGAGAGAAGAAAGGAGATTACACTACAGTTCATGACAAATAACACAGAGGAAGGCCAGTCGGTGAGCAGTCAGAATAATTAAAAACAAGTCCCCCAAAAAGGTCTGTGAATAAAACACAAGGGCCTGGGCAGGCAGGGCAGAAGTAATTTATTGACGGGGAGTAGACATAGTGTAATAATGAAATGAATTTGTCAGTTAGGAGTGTTCCAGGAAGGGAAGAGGAAATAGGTGCTGGAGAGAGCCATAAATATGCCACAGGAGAAAACCTGAGGTTCTTATCAGAATGGGTGAAGGAGAGTGTTAGAAGAGCAGAAGGCTGAGCAGACTACTAAGTGTGGCAGGGCTTGACCAAGAAGGAAGTAATTGGAAAAGCAGGGAGGCACTCATCCTGCTATTAGGACTGCTGCCTTCCTGTGACATGCAGGGCCGATATGGCAAGGTGTCTTGGGCACCTAGAAGGGACTAAGCTCTAATTTCTAGAAACAGGATCTACAAAAGCACCAGTTAAAAGTCTTGCACCAGGAGAATGGGCAGCCAAAGTCATTCCAGGCACAATGGGGGACAGTGGGACAAAAGGCTTATTGTCTGCCAGAGACACTGAAAATAGCCAGCACATCCCATTGACAGTGTTCCAGAGCCAATAACATCAAACTGGAGTGAACCGCGCTCTACCTTGTTCTGACTGCCAAAGCTGACAAGGCCGACAGTGTGGGGAATGGACAGAAGAGGCCACTGCCATCCATCATCCTATACATGGAACAAGGCTACACTCTGCACATGGTGATGCTCAGGAGAATGACACACTGTCCTTGGAGATCTGAATCCACAAGTGCCCACTCAATATCTACATCAGTCTTGTTCTACAATCCTCTGTTACAAACACAAATCCCAACAAGTGTACCCGAATACTTGCCATTGTCTTAGAGACCCAAATCAACTAGTCCAAGAGTGATAAAGCAAGAGTCCCAGCTCTTGTGAAGTTCACAATCTATACTGGAAGATAGACAATGAGTCCCTGAGTCCAGCAAATGCAACAGGCAAGTCTGGACGGGCAAGGTAGCTAGAGTTTGCAAGTAGCAGTACAGGAAAAGGGAGAACTACACAAGTACCCAGAGGGTCTCCCACTGTCTTCAGCTGAGTTATCGAGCAGTGCATACACAATGTGAAAAAGAGCCAGGCACTAAAGATTATGAGGTACAATGAAGGAAACACACAGGGACTTTAAAAGAGACAGGGTAAAGGCAACCTCTTCTATGGGGAGATACCTTTTAGGCTGGACCTGAAGAATGGACTCATACCAAGAGTGAAATAAAGAACTTTGCAGCAGGAATGGCATGCATAAGTGTCCTGAGGCAGGAAAGAGGTTATCAGTTTAGAGAATCAAAGAAATGCAATAAGGCAGAGATACAGTGGGCTGGGGGGTTGGAGGGAGAGACATGCAGTAACAACACACTGTGGTCCAGCCTCTAGTTTTACATTGGGAGAACACAAAGTGGGAGGAAGGAACTAACATGTAGGAAGTGCCTTCTATGCTTAAGCACTGAAACAGATACTTTTTAATTATGGTCTCTGCTTTTGCCTGCAGAAGCTTATAGACAGAACAAATGTACATAAAACAAAAGAGTCATTCATGCTGGGAATATTTTTGTCGGTCTTGGTTTGGTTACAATTTGTGTGTAAAGTAAAATCTGGCTCTGTATACTCAGCTAAAAAACCACTTAATCCCAACTAGCTTGAAATATCTTTCCAACACAGCACTGACCTAGCCCCCCGAAAAATTGATAGGATCCTGAGTGGACAGTTTAACCATCAAACTTAAATTTTCTCAAGGGTGATATCAACAACCCAGCACATGCATTTATAACACCAAGCAAAACAAAGTTGTGAAATTTGACACGGTGGTTCATGCCTATAATCCCAGAACATTGGGAGGATCATTTGAGGCCAGAAGTTTGAGAACAGCCTGGGCAACATAGTGAGACACCATCTCTACAAAAATACAAAGAATTAAAAAAAAATAAAAACTAGCTAGGTATCATGGCACATGCCTATAGCCCTCACCACTTTAAGCAAGAGGATCTTTTAAGCCCAGAAGTTTGAGGCAACAGTGAGATTTGATGGTGCCACTGCACTCCAGTTTGGGCAACAGAGTAAAACCCCCAACTCAAAAGAAAAAAAAACTCACTCCAGTTTGATGTTAAGTTTCAAAATAGTGAAACTCAAAACAAGAATCTTCACAAAATATTTATGCTGACAAACACTCTACATCCTCTCCCAGGGGTAACAACCATACCTAACTAAAGAAAAATATGTCTAACAAATAAGGATTACAGAAGATGCAGTGATTCCATGAAATTCAATCTCTTTGTAATTTAAATCTTATTTGTGAAGATCCAGGAACCAGTCATTTCCTTTGGAGTCAGTGTATAGTATGACATAAAGGACAAATACGGAAAAAGGAAATCTGAGTCCCAGTGCAGCTCCATCACTAATCTGGTTAAGTAAATCTAAGGCAAGCATTCACCTCTCTTCACCCAGGTTTTATTAGGTACTAAATGAGGTATAGGTACTTCTGATTCTGGGAAAGATAGAACAACAGGGACAGAATTTATCTTCTCACATGAAACAACTAAAAATAAATCAAATAGAAAAAACAATGATTCTCATGTCGTTGGACATCATCAATGAAGGAGAGGAATCCCTAAGGCACAGAAAATAAACCAGGTAAACCTTGAAATGGCCCCCAGACAGCTGCATGGAGCATTTCCAGGTCATATACAGGAAACAGAAATACAGGTGAAGCTCAGTGATCTCCCTGACTTCAGTAGATCCAATAGGGAAGTCTGGGCAGGCACAGATAGCTAGTTTGCAAGAAGTAGTATTGAGAAAAGGAGAGCCACACAAGTAGAGAGAACTTGGCATACATGTAGAGGATCTGCTCGCCCATCACAGCTTTGGCTGAGTACTGATCAGAGCATGTATGTAAAAAATACCTTAAGTCAGGGAGAGAACCACCTGAAAGAATTAGAGGACAATTCTAGAAGCTCACCTAGGTCTAAAAACAGTTACTGTCACCATCAACCAGTATGGAAACTCACATAAATCATGAGTGAATACTTCTATCATGATAGAATACTTTAGAAAAATTCTCTGAACAAAAATGCTGCTTTGATCCAACCTCACAAAGCTCAAAATCAACATCTATAAGAATTCACTTGTTTCTAAGTAACTTAATCATGTCCCAGACAAAGCCCAATAATATTTATAGAAATTTTTAAATAACCAGCACCCAATAAGATAAAAATCATAATGTGTAGCATTAGGTAAAAAATTATTTGGCATGCACAGAAGCAAAAATATACAACCCATAAAAAGAAGAAAAATCAACCCATCTAAACCAGTAGTTCCAGCTATGGGTGATTTCTGATTATCTCCAACTTAAGATAATTAGTGTCTAAAGAAAAATTTTATTGTCATTACTGAAGATCGTCTTGGCATCTAGTGAGTGGTGGACAGGTATCCTGCTAAATAGGCTATGATGCACAGAAAATCTCCCACAACAAAAATTTGCCAATCAAAAAATGTCAATATTACCACTATTGAGAAACTTCACTCCAAACCTACTCAGAGATGACACAGGCAACAGAATTAGTAAACAAGGACATTAAAAGAATTACTATAACTCTATTTCATAAGTTCAAGAAGCCAGGGAAAAACATGTACATGTTAAGTAAACGTATAAGTAAAAAGATGTCAATCAAACTTCCAGAGATGAAAATTACAATGCATGAGATGAGAAGTATACTAAAAGTAATTGATGACAAAGTAGACATTGCAGAAGGAAAGGTAAGTGAAATCAAAAACATAGCAATAAAAACTACCCAAAATGAAACACAGAAAAATAACTGGAATGAAATGATCAGAACATCAGTGTGCCATAGAACAATATTAAGTGTAATCAAAATCTCTAAAAGTGGGAGAAAGTGGGAGGGCAGGAAGATATTTGAGGAAATAATGGCTGAATATTTTCAAAATTTGGTGAAAACTATAAATTGTTATCCAAGTAGCACAAAAAATTCCTAACACAAGGGTTATAAATAAAACAACATCAAAGCACATTATAATCCAATTGTTTAACACTGGTGATAGAGACATGAAGATACAAGAAAAAAAGAAAGGTTATATAAAGTGGAACAAAAATATAGATGACAATAGATTATTTTGTTTGAAAGAATGCAAATGCCAACATAGTACTTTGTTAAAGTACTGAAAGAAGAAAAATAATCAAACTCTAGACCAAGCAAGAATCTCTTTGATAAATAAAAGCAAAATTGATAAGAAAATTTACTATCTGTATACATGCATGACTATAAAATTAAAAGAAAATCCTTTAGGTGTAGGTATGTAGAATGATACCAGATGGAAATTTGTAGCTACAAAAGAAATAAAAGTACCAAAAATGGTAACTAGATGGATTAAAAAGATGCAAGCATTCCTAATTCTATATGAAATCAGGACATTATACTCCATAAATGCATCAATGTATACATGATCTATGTGTATATGATTTAATTTAAAAAATTGGAAAAAAATATTTCTTGTTACTTAGATATCTTTTAAAATAAATAAACCATTTAATAAACCAATAATAATATATTTTGAGATGTATAATATGCATAGAAGTAAAATGTATGACTGAAATTGCCCAAGGGCTACAAGGGGAGAAATAAAAGTATATTGTTGTAACATTCTTCCACCATATGTAGGATGGTAAAATGTCATTTGAATCTAGCCTGTGATAAATTAAGATTATGTGCTATAAATCTGAAACCAATCCTTAACCTAACACAATAGTCATACCAAATAAACCAAAAAAGAAGATGAAGTGAAATAGCAGAGTATATCCAATCCAAAAGAAGGCAGAAAAAGAAGGACATGGAACAAAGAAAAAATAGGGAAAACGGAAAATAGAGTCAAGCAATGGACTTACACTCAAACACATTGTAATCACATTAAATATAAATGGTCTAAATATTCCCATTAAAAGGCAAAGATTGTCATATTGGATAACAAAGCAAGACCCAATGATATGATGTCTGAAAGAAATGCACCTTATATATAAAGATACAAATATGTTAAAAACAAAAGGATGGGAAAAAATGTACTAATAAAAAGACTGAGTATCTATACTGATATACATACTAGGAAAAGTAAATTTCAGAGAAAGAAATATTACTATAAAGATGTACATTTCATAACAAAAAAGAGAGCAGTCTTCCCAGAAGACATACAATCCTAATATTTATGCATCTACTAGTGAAACTTCAAAATATATGAAGTAAAATATGGCATAAGTAATAATAAGCAACCATAATAATTTTTAAATAATTTGATTTAGTAAATTGCTATTCCCCAATGACTCTAAAATGTCTCTCATCCATCTCAGTCACTCTCCCAGCATATTCCTTCAATTCAGAAACTAAAAGGCTAACATCTGTACACAGAGCCTCCTCACCCAGTCCCAGTATTTCAGTCTTTCTCTACTCAGTTTGATTGGTACTCTGCCATATCTATTATCAAGTATTAAGTAGAAACTCTGGGCTTAGATAAAGTAATCTCCAAGTTTCCTCACATTTCCAAGGTTTTGTCATAGCATTCATTCAGTTAGACTCAACATAGAGAAAAAGTTGAGTACTAGAATAGTAGATAAAAGTAATGAAACAAGATAGGCATTTTTATTTTATATTGGTAGCATGTGTAAAACACATGTTCATAGAAACATAGAAAACAAGGACTTCTTCTACTAGGTCACTTTGCATTTTCCATTGAAAACCACAAAGTCTGATGCTTAATTGGAAAATAGAATTAAGCTCATTTCTAGGCATCAGCCAGCATATGAGTCTTCTGGCCCAACAATTCGGCCAGTCACTTTGCTCTGGTGGTAGCTAGGGATTTATGGATCTGATTTCAAGGTTTAATTTTCAGTTTTATTCTCAGTAGCAGGGGAATAAAAGTCAGAGTAAAATCGTTTAAAAGAGGTTAACTGTTACAATTGTATGAGACTCTAAAAAGTAAAAGAAAGGAGAACCGTTTTTACAATGCTCACTAAAAGAAATCTATGATGTCTCAATGCTGCAAGCAAGAGGAAAGGAGGTCCTAGGGGAGAGCACAGCTCCCCAGCTACCTTCAAAAAAAGAGACCATAAACCCAGACTCTTAGAAGCACTCTCATTGGTCTCATGCTGTCTTTATGAGCTTTCTCCTCCCTGTGTTGCTGGGAAAGTACAGAAGATAAGAAAGGTTGTCTTCCTTGTACTAAATGTGCAAGCATCTGTACTTGAACACCTCTTGCTGATCTGGCCACTGTAATTCATGACAGATGCAGCAGAGCTTAAAACATTCACAGAAGCATGAGTAAAACATAAAGTAAAGGAAATAAGGAATAAGTGAGCACAACTCTCAAAAGTGATGTCAGTTAAAAACAATTCAGTTCACATGAAGTATAGATAAAATTTTGGATGACAACTGCAACCACCAACTTCCTCATTTGAAGATCTTGAGGCAGTGAGGATCCCAGGGCAAGTACCCAACAACCTGATCTAGACTAACAGTTCTATCCCTTCCTATAACCAGACTCTTCTGTAGGAGCTGCTGTGTTCAATGTAACAAACACTTGGGAGCATGTCTAAACTCCTTACTACAGGAGTTTAGACCACGGGTACTCAAACTTTTTGAACAGGGAGCCAGTTCCCTGTCCCTCAGACTGTTGGAGGGCTGGACTGCGGGCCCCAGGAGGAGTCGGCTGCTAAACAGGACAGGCGGCAGCAGCAAAAACACCCAGCAGGCCAGATAAATGTCCTAGGCAGGCTTCTTCCATGATTTAGCAATTATGAATTAGGCTGCAATAAACATTCTGGTACACATATCGTTGTTGTAATGTGATTTTTGGTCTTCTGGATATATACCTAGTAGAAGAATTGCAGGATCAAATGGCAGGTCTATTTTTAGTTCTCTAAGTGTTCTCCAAACATCAATCCACGAATGGATCAATAAATTGTGGTATATGTATACCATGGAATATTATACAGCCTTAAAGAAAGATAGAGACTTTACCTCCTTAATGTTTACATGGATGGAGCTGGAACATATTCTACTTAGCAAAGTATCTCAAAAATGGAAGAAAAAGTACCCAATGTATTCAGCCCTACTATGAAATTAGTTTATAGCTTTCATACGAAAGCTATGGCCCAATTATAGCCCAAGAATATGGAAACGGGGCGGGGGGAGGATGGGTGGTGGGAGGGTGATTGGCGGGACCAAAACTATGGTCCATCTTACAAGAGTACACGTGAATCTTTCTAAATGCAGAATATAAATGTCTTAACACAACAGCTGAGAAAATGCCACGAAGGCTATGTTAACC
>CAUYQV010169644.1:0-12476 GCA_963574575.1 Galagoides demidoff
GCCTGTGGTCCCAGCTACTTGGAAGGTGGAGGCAGGAGACTCACTTGAGCCCAGGAGTTGGAGGTTGCTATGAGCTGTGATGCCATGGCACTCCACCCAGGGGGATAGCTTGAGGCTCCGTCTCAAAAAAAAAAAAAAAAAGCACTAAAAAAATCAAAGTATATACCAATGTCTTTGCATACAACTCCTGAGAAGTGACTTTGAAATAATGCATCCCCCTAAAATCATAATTTTAGGATAATTTTAACAACTAATTATTTATTTCAAATGGACCCAACAGCCAGAAAAACCTGACCAATATCCACTTTGACACTATGGCCCATTTCAAATGTTAGAATGAAATATACTCTAGGCTCAATATTAATGGTGGAGATTAGTTCAACATCTACCTAAAGGGCACTTTAGAATTTAAACTAACTGTGGGAAGGATCCCCAAACATAACAGAGATATTGTCAAATTCATCATCTTTCAGCCTGTGACCCTTTCTTCTAAGACTTAAATAGAAGCTCAAGGTCCCGTCCAGCAACGGTCCTGCAGCCATTCCATTCTGTGTTAAGATTTTTATGCAAACTTTTTGTTTGTTTGTTTTATTTTTTTTTTAAGCATTCTAAAAGATACCTACTTGGTTAAGGAAACTCCCTGAATGCCAGACCATACCTCAGGCAATCACAGTTAAAGTCATGCTGAAGTCAACTTTCATTATCAAAAATAACTTTTTCAACTTTCTGTAAACTTGGAAATAGCATTGTGTGTATTCCTAGGTGCAAACATGGACGTGTTTTTTCTCTTGGACTATGTCTTTCGGCATTTTAACTGACTTTAATCCTGCACCCTCTATTTTCCATATAGTCGTCATTACAATATTGTGAAAAAATAAGTCCTGTAAATTTCTTGGATTAAATGTATTTAAGTTTATTTTGAACTGTGTCTTGTTAGGGTAGAGAGTTTATTTATTGTTTTAATTTGAGCCCTCTCTCTCCTGTTTGAACCTCTACTATTTTCACCCTTTCCCATTAAGTTCCAAAATGTCTGTCTTTAAATTTGTTGGGAAATTCTAGCATGTGTAGGACCTCCAGGGGTTCACACTACTTTTCCTGGATTGAAATTCCTATCTTCTTTTTTTTTTTTTTCGCGTCTGCACAATCACACATCCTTCACAAAACTTTTTCCTTTCATCCCCAATCACATATTTCCTTCCCGAGAGTTTATTTTTTTCCTTTGACCACCACATCTAAATTATTCACTTCATCTATTGTTCTCTCTCAACTTCCTATGTTTTTTCTTTTTTTAGAAATTAAATCATAGCTGTGTACATTAATGCAGTCATGGGGTACAATGTACTGGTTTTATATATAATTTGAAATATTTTCATCAAACTGGTTAATGTAGCCTTCACAGCATTTACATTACCTACAGAAGGATATTATTTTATTTAGGTGCTTTTTCTTTTTCTCTTTCTATAGTTCAAATTTCGTAAGAGTGCAAGGCAAGCCTGGATTTTCCAAGTTGTCCAGAACTTGGACCAGTTGTCTAGAATAGTGCCTGGTACCAGGAATTAATAAAATAAAGACTTTTGAAATTATCATCAGTGTATAGCCAATGAGTATGGACCCATGTTTATTTTATATCTATGTGTATATATATCTATATGCACCCATACATCTGCTTCTCTATCTCTGTTTCTTTCTCTGTATTTTGGTTGTCTGGATTTCCTAATTTCCTTAAACAGAAGATTATTATGTGATTAATATTAAGATGGAAAATAAGTAACAAGATGAACTGCCCTTTTATAGTATCTTGCTACTAACTGGTTGAATCAATCTTATTAAACTAAAAATGTTACTTAAAATATTTGTTTGAGCTATTGTGAAGTCCTTTCTCATTTTTCCTCTCCTAATTTTTCCTTTTCTCTCCTGGACAGCTTTGATGTCTTCTTTTTCTACTCCTAAAATAAGCAAAAACAACATATATCCATTCACATGATACTATATAACTACTTATTTATTAGTAAATGACGAATTATTGAGTAGAGAGGTTTTTCTTGCTTTTTTTGGTATACTTAGTACTTGTGATGTCTAGCATTTGATACTTGCTTGTAAATGCTTGTGGAAATGGATAGATAGGGCAGATTCAGCCATTCCTAAATTATTGATCTATTAACACTGTGTAGATTTTTTTCAAACTCTGTTATATACATTATTTTTCTAATTTTTGATTTTTTTTTTTTTACTTTACCAATTTATTACAAAGGGTAGAACTCAAGAACAGACAAATGAAAAAGATACATAGGGCAAGTAATTATATTTTACTTAAATGAAATAATTTATTTTGAGCATATCACAGTTTATATTTGAGTAGTAATTTGTGTTCACTATTCAAATGATAAGTACATTAATATAAAGGCAATTTTTCTTAGTTTGATTTTTTAATTATTGGTTACTTTTTTTTATAAGATAGATAGGTGTATAAAATAGGGTTCATTTTTCAATATTGATTTTGTAGTCTGTAATCTTGTTAAGTTTGATTTTTAGTTTTAATATTTTCCATTTATTGGTAGATTATTTAGGGATTTTGTATACAAGATTATAGTTTGTGTCCATACAGACTTCCATATTCCTTTCTGATCTATGTATTTTTGATTGTTGACAGATTTTTGAAAAATGTTTGACAGATCAGCATTTCAGCTGTGCTGTTTCTTTGAGATAATTTCTTTTAATTTTTATTAAATCATAGCCGTGTACATTAATGCAGTCATGGGTTCCAGTGTGCTGGTTTTATATACATTTTGAAATATTTTCATCAAACTGGTTAACATAGCCTTCATGAGAGAATTTTTTTAATTAAAATTTACTTTCGGGCTGGGCACAGTGAGTAGCTCACACCTGTAATCCTAGTATTCTGGGAGGACGAGGCAGGTGGATAGCTTGAGCTCAGCAGTTCTAGACCAGCCTGAGCAAAAGCGAGACCCTTTCTCCACTAGTAATAGAAAAACTGAGGCAAGAGGATCACTTGAGCCCCAGTTGGAGGTTGCTGTGAGCTATGACGCTGTAGTACTCTACCTGGGGCAACACCTTGATATAATGTCTCAAAAAAAAAAAAGAGTTTCCTTACCTGATATAGGTCTATTCAGGTTTTTATTTCTTCTTGATTTTTTTATGACCAATATGTTTTTTATTTTTTGATATTATTATAATTTCACAAATTTTTAATATTCCTCTAAATGCATGGATTTTTAAAAAGTATTTAATTTGATTTATTTTGTCTTTTTTCACATTGTGCCAGCTTTTGCCCAGTGAATCTCCTATGTACTGGCCCCTATGATCTCAACAATCTTTGATACTTCCCAGGTTTGTAACCTAATAAGCTATCTCAGGCTCATTTTGTAGATTTCCTTCATATAACTTCAAATAAGGAATTTTTCTAAGGGTCCCTGGTTCTTTGTGGTGAAAATGAAATTAAGAATAACGTATGATGGCCAGGTTCATTGCTGCCGAGGTATCATTAGCTGCTCAGTCTTTTGAATAGACAACAAAAAAATACAAGTATTTGAAGGAAAAAAAAATAATTCATTTACATTTATGTTGCTAATTCTTTTTTTTCTTTGCAGTTTTTTAAATATGCAATTTGAAATATTTTCAAATGTAAATGTGGGCTGGGTTTGAACCCACCACCTCCAGCATATGGGGCTGGCACCCTGTTCCTTTGAGCCACAGGCACCACCTAATATTGCTAATTCTTTAAAAGCCTTTTTTAAGGCTGAGAATTGAGTACATTTGTATTCTATAAAAGAAGATGTTGAGTTTGCCCAGAAAATGATAGCTAAACCAGGAGACAAATGTAGAAAATGAAATAAATACCAAAGATTTTAGGAGAGGACCCCCAGGGATTTGGAGCTCAGTTCTCTGATGAAGAGACGCTATTAACAACACCGGTAGGATGGCGCTGACTGTAGGCTCCAGGGAGGCTCACGAGTCCTTATGTCTCTCCGGTTACTTCGGTTATCCAAAACTAGCATAAAATATTACTAAAAAATAAATCTTCTTGATTTTTTTTCACTTTTTCAATGAGTTTTTATTAGTAGTTAAATCATGATTCAGAATCATCAGGTACCCACGTCCCCCTTTGCTACCCTGGGTGAAGGACAGTGCAATGAAACCCACTCAGATCTTCCCGGGAAATGTGCCTGGTCCCGGGGGCCATCGGGGCCAAGACCCGGACACCAGGCGGAGTAACTTAGCCCCATTCAGAGGCAGAGACGTCTCCCCGGTTTGCGGTCAAGTCCTCTGGCTGCAGTGGAAGTCCGGGTAGTTGTCCCAGCAGTACCTGGTCCGGTTCTGGTTGGGGTAGCGGCTTCCAAACGGGGCGACCTTGCAGCTCTTGATTTTGGTCTTGGTATCGGGCCCTGGGGCTGACCCCTACAGACACCCGGAATGCACCTCCCAGCCCAGGGCGCCGTGACTGGGTTTTGTAATTTGTATTTTGTATAAGTTCCCCATTTCATCTAAGTTTTCATATTGTTAACAAAAGGATGTTTAGAATATTTATTATGTTCTTTTGATTTGTTTAGAGTCTTTAGTAATGTTAACCTTTTCCTTCATGATAATCGAAATTTCTACCTTCTTTTTTAAAATTTTTTTGGTTCAGTGTAGCAACAGTTTAGTTATATTATCGATTTTTTTTTTTAAAAAGAACCTTTGATTTTTTCCAAAAACCGATGAACCTTGACTTTTCTCTGTTCTGTTCCATATTTTAACAACTTCCAGTCTGATCTCGTTTTTTCTTTCCTTCTCACAATATGAACTTGTTTGCTCTTCTTTTATTTTGGGTTTTTAAGGTAGGATATTTGATTTATTTTAGATCTTCCCTTTTTTCTCATAAAAGTGTTTAAAGTTATAAATTTCTCCCTGAACACTCCATGTTCTGTATCCTATAAATTGTGATATGCTGATTTCTTTTTATTAAGTCCAATATGATTACTAATTTTTCTTATAGTTTCTTCTTTTACCCGTGGGTTGTTTAAATCATGTTGTCAACATCCAAATAGTCGTCAATGTTTCAGGTTTTTTTTTTTTAGTGGTTGAATTTATATTTCGTTCTGTGTTCAGAAAGCCTACCTTCAAGCAATAGCAAACTTTCAAAATTCATTAACTAGCAAACTTTTAAAATTCATTAAAAGACTGCTTTGTGGGCTTGGTGCCTGTGGCTCAAGTGGCTAAGGCGCCAGCCACATACACCTAAGGTGGTGGGTTCAAATCCAGCCTGGCCTGCCAAACAATGACAGCTGCAACCAAAAAAAAAAAAGCCAGGAGCCTGTGGTCCCAGATACTTGGGAGGCTGAGGCAGGAGACTCTCTTGAGCCCAGGAATTGCTGTGAGCTGTGATGTCACAGCACTCTACTCAGGGCGACAGCTTGAGGCTCTGTCTCAAAAAAAAAAAAAAAGACTGCTTTGTGTCTGTGCATTCTGGGAAGCATTTGTTTTGTGCCTCTACATCTACAAACTGATGTCCTTTGTGTCTATATTGACTTTTTATCAATCAACATTTCCTCTTTGCTCTATTAATATTTCTTATACTAAAGTTTTGTCCAATATTAATATTACGATTCTAATTCTCTTCTAGGAACTATATACATAGTTTAATCCTTTACAATCTTTTAACTTTAAATCTATTAGTATTTTGTGATTCAAACAGCACAGTGTTTCTCATAGACAGGATATACTTGAATCAGACAAATTTGAAAATTCTGCCTTTGATTTGGAACGTTTACTCAATTAATATATATTTACTAATACAGTTGAAAACGTGCAGTTGTGCTACTTGTTTTCTATATATTTGTGTGTGTGTTTCTCTGTGTCTCCTTCATTTACTATGTTATTATATGTTGAACAAATATCTGCTTTTATAATTTTGTAGTTATTGGTTATTTACCTGTGTTATTTTTCTGTGGCTAAGGATGCAAATACATATTTCAACTTATAACAGTTTGATTCAGGTTGATATCAGTTTAATTCTGATAACAATAACCTTTGTTCTGTCTTTTCCTCCTTCATTTAGCCAGATTTTTATAAAGTAGATCCACAAATGTTAGAAAACTAAAATGTTGTCCATATTGTAAGATTTTAAAAATTATTCTGAGATTATTTTTCTTTCACTTTGAATTCACCTTGAACTTCCCCTTCGATATTTTATGTATAATCTCCTGCTATATATTTTTATAATTTTAAATATTTCTACAATCCAATAATTGCTCCCTGTGATGATTTATTATTTTTCTGACTTTACATATTCTTTTGTTTTGCTTTCCAGCAGTTTGCCATGGCTGGCTGTAGCTGTGCATGGTATTTGTTACTCAGTTGTTGAGCTTCTCGGATCAGCACGTTGATGTATTTTATCAAATTCGATAATTCTCCATTTGGTATTGAAAGCTTTTTCTCCGTTTTTCTCTCTTGTTATCTTTTAGGATTCACATTTACATTCATACTGAAATGCCTAATGTGTTTTCCCAGGTTTATGAGGCTCTGTTCATTACCCTGTACGCCCCAGAATAACTTCTATTGCTCTTTCTTCAAATTCACTGATCGTCTCTTCCAAGAGATTAAATGTGCTGTTGAGTCCATATTGATTTCTTTTATTTCAGTTGTTGTATGCTATTCAACTCTAAAATGACCACAGAATTGCTTTGTACATTTTCTGATACCTTACTAAGATTGTCTATTGTCTCATTGTTAATCTACAATTCTTAAATTTATTAGATGTAATTCCTTTAATTCTTTAAGATATTTACAATAGCTGCTTTGAAGTGTTTGTTAAATAAAATGGTTATGTCTGAGTTTACTGAATACTGGTTTCTAATGAATGACTGCTTTTTTCTTGTTTATCTCTATGGGTCATCCATCTCCCATCTCCTTGCACGTCTTATAAGATTTGTTTGAAGATTTGACATGTAAGATGTTATTGTAATTCTGGGTTCTGTTATATTTTTTCAGAGAGTTGTTAACTTTATTTCATTACTCTCTTATATATTTATTTATCTTATCAATTTACCTGCACTTCAGTCACAAGATCTGTGTTCCCCAGGCAGTTGTTGACGCCTCCACTAAAGGTTTTCTTTTTAATTCTTATATTTTTCATCAACCTGTGTCTGTGTAGTTTTGTGGTCAGAAATGGCATTTAAACATCTTGAATTTTTGGGCTTCCGCCCCTGCCAATCCCACTGTGTGGCTGGAGAAAACCTTCAGTATCCGACAGTTTTAGAGCTCCTTGGCTTCCGTGTTTCACTCCTACCTCTCTCGTCTCTCTCATTCGGAATATTTTAGAAATCTGCAAGGAATATATAGACAGATTATCACAGGACTTAGACAGTTTTCTAATTTTCAGTTTCTCTTTGTTAAATTTTTGACTGCACTTCCAAACCTACTGAATTAAGATCATAATTCCAGGCTAAAAGCAAGAGTTTTTCCCATCGGTCATGACCTAAGTTAATCACTTTCCACCCAAGAACACTACAGATTTTTGCCCCATCTACATCCCTTTGGGTAGTTAATTGGGTCTGCCACTGCTCCTGGCAAAACTACTAAGTTACTCCACCGGCTTGAAGTCCGGTACACCTGCAGTCCTCATGGGGTTGAGCCACATCAGCCTGGAAGGCACAGAAACTTGCCATTCTTCCTTCAAAGTCAGACTGTTTTTCAGGCATAACCACCCCTCAGTTTATTGACTTTCTGTAGGTGAATTTTTAATTAAAATAATTGGTTTTGACTCTCTTAATTGGCCTTACAGTATTTTCTGTATAGGTAAATGTCTGAACTTTTCAAATCTCCATTGCCTGAAGATCTCATCCAATATACAGTTTTAATAGATACCATTTCCTAAAATGGGTGGGATAAAATTAGATAATATAATTTGGTACATTTTCTAATTCTTTACATGTATCCACATGAATACATTTTTCTTATAAAATGTGTCTTTTATCTTATTTATACTAAACATAGATTTTGTATTGAGTCTGACTTGGACATGTGACTTGTAATTTGAATAGATATCTCAGTGCTTGCTCAAGCAAAAACATTAACAACCCTCAGCTGCTTCTTCAATTTCTTCTTATTATCAAGAATATGGTGCGTCTCAGATTACAGAAACTTCTTCAAACTGGATCTCCCCAAAAGAGATACATGGAGAATAGCATTGGCTAAATATCAACAGAACATAGTATAAGCTAGACGTGACCCTTGGTTACAAGGGGTTGTGCTATACATCATTGAAATTATAGAATTAGAATATTTAGCAATAGATTAATAACAGACAACCCTTCATGGAATTATCACATCATGTTTCTACTTGTATTTCTTCTTGAGCATTTAGTTAGCTGAGCACTTCTAACTTTAAGGGCTATTGGTCAACATCATATTTTTTTGTTTGTTTTGTTTGCTTTTCTTAAATAATAACTTTGTAAATTGATACATTTATGGGATTCATTGTACTGATTTGATATACAATGTGAAATGCTTACATTGAACTAAGTAACACATCCATCACAATTATACTCTTTTCTTAATAGTTTTGAAATGAATCATTGCATCATGCACATTAGGTGAGGTCCCCACAAATCCCCTCCCTCCTCCCATATCCCCCCTCCCCTCCCCTCTCTCTCCTCTTCCCTTCCACTGCCTGGACTATAGTTATGTTTTACCATTCATATGAGCATGTAGGTGTAGGTGATTATATATCGATTTCATAGTAGTATTGAGTATATTGGATACTATTTTTTCCATTCTTGAGTTACTTTACTAAAAAGAATATGTTCCAGCTCCATCCAGGTAAACATAAAAGATGTGAAGTCTCCATCTTTTTTATGGCTGCATAGTATTCCATGGTGTACATATACCACAATGTGTTAATCCATTCATGGGTCCATGGGCACTTGGGCTGTTTCCATGTATTGGCAATTATGAATTGGGCTGCAATAAACATTCTGGTGCAAAAGTCTTTGTTGTAAAATAATTTTTGATCTTCTGGGTATATACCTAGTAGAGGAATTACAGGATCGAATGGTAGGTCTACATTTATTTCCATGAGTATTCTCCAAAATTCTTTCGAAAAAGGTTGTATTAGCTTGCCTTCCCAGCAGTAGTGTAGAAGTGTTCCTTTATTGTCACATCCATGCCAACATCTGTACTTTTTGGATTTTGTGATGTGAGCTGATCTTACTGGAGTTAGATGATATCTCAAATTGATTATGATTTGCATTTCTCTGCATGATTAAGGATGATGAGCATTTTTTCATGTGTTTGTAGGCCATGCGCATATCTTTAACAGAGAATTTTCTGTTCAAGTCTCTTGCCCATATAGAAATGGGGTTATTTGTTCTTTTCTTATTGATTAGTTTGAGTTGTCTTCCGATTCTAGTTACCAGATCTTTGTCAGAAGCATAACCTGCAAAAATCTTCTCCCATTCTGAAATCGTCTGTTTACTTTACTTACTATGCTCTTGGCTATGCAAAAGCTTTTTAGTTCGATCCGATCCCAGTAATGTATTTTTGGTGTTGCTTCAATTGCCCAGGGGGACCTCCTCATAACATATTCTCCCAGGACGATTTCCTCAAGTGTTTTCCTTGCACTCTCTTGTAGTACTTTTATAGTTTCATGTCTTAAGTTTAAATCTTTTATCCAGAGTGAACTGGCTGGCGGCCTGTGAAGACTGTAACTGAACCCCCACTTTCACCAATGTCATATCTTAACAGGGAATATTTAATCCTAGTGACGCGGAAGCATGAGGAAACAAGGGTTAGATAGAGAGTGCTCAGTCTCCGCCATACCATGGCAACACTGAAGGTATTTCCTTCATGCATTAATTTCCCTTTCCACAAACTTATGTTGTGTACTCTCTATTTATTCAGCACATTTTAATTTTAATGTTCTACACTACCAAATTAGGAGCACTTTTGCTCATTTTCCCTGTGAACTACTGCAGACCTCCTCATAGTTTGACCCTAACCCTAATTCCTCTCTCCTCCTTACCTTTCATTGCAGTTCTGCTGTTTCATCATTTCTTTTTATTTTATTTCCTGGTTTTATATTAACATCCCATAAAACATATTTTCCAAAGCTAACTGTACCAGCATTTCTGGTTTAGTCACCTGTTAGATTTCTATTCCGTACTCTAATGGCCTTACTCTTGCTCATACTGTGTTTTGTTTTTTACACTTTTCTCTGAGAAAAAAAGGCAGAAAGTGGCTTGAAAAACCTTAGCAGAGAATAACTTAACACAAAATGTAATCAATGTTTCCTATCAGCAGATGGGCGAATTGAACATTCTTACCTTTTAAAAGATATGATATAAGAAATGACTTGCAGTGGAGGAAATGTGAAATGTTTTAATGACAGTTATCCTGCTTCTTCCAATCCTCTTTGACCAGCTACCAAAAAAAAAAAAAAAAAAAAACTTTAAAAAGTCAAATTCTTATGCTAGAAACAAAATGTCTTAGCAGTTCCTGTGTTCACCGAGTGGCTACTTCAGGTGATGTGGGATAGACACTCGGATATGTGTGAAGAATTGGCACAGCACACTCTCCCCCACTAAGTGGAGCCCAATCTCAGAAACAAGGTTCTTTTTTCTGGAGGAGAGTTTCACCAAATGTTGGCAACAGCTGGCTTGACAGATTGTCCTTGTTTGTCCCCAGCTTAGATTCTGTTGAACACTTCAGTGTGTACCAGTGTGTTATTTAGGCTACACGTGACATTTCTGGTACCTCTCAGAAGGTCAGAATGACAGATGTCGGAATATAATATTCTCTCCTAGAAATATTTATATGGTGATCAACACTTATATGTTTTTCAAACACTGCTATTTTAAGCAATTTGTAAGAATTGGGTTTTAGGGGACCCAAGTTCTAGTCTTAACTTTCTAACTCCTAGATAATGACATACAATATCATGGCACAATGAGATAATACTGGTATCTGTTAAACAGGCTTATTATAAGGACTAAAAATATGAAAATACTATGCAATTCTAAAATATCATATAGAGACTCATTATCTTAATTATAGATGTCATGTATGCTTATTTATTATATGAATGGACACACATAATTCCTCAGAAGCTAAAGAAAAGAGTATTAGAATTCATATCTAACAGATACCTCTCCTGTCATCTAAAATCATTATATAATAGTCAAGTCAGCATCTCTTTTTATTATATGGAAATATTCTTAATATCTTAGGCATTGTTGTACAAAATACATTCACTGAGCTATCTGGTGATTTAGGAGAGAGTTTAACATAGTGTGTCTCAGAGCACACAAGTTTATATTACAAATGCCATTTAACAAGGTCCCACTCCAGAATCTAACTGCTAATCAGAGGTGCTGGTTGAGTTGTCAGCCTTTCTGCTGGTCAGTTTTCTGTCTTCCCATCTCCTGTACTCCTTGCTAGAACCCTCCTGCTTCTGACCAACTTTTCTGCTTTTTCTCATGTACAGCACTTTAGTTTTACTCTAGTCCTTCCTTCCCAAATCATGTGCATTACCACAAGTTGTAAACATGGCTCTTCTAGTCACTATTTACCAGGGTCAACTTTGCTAGGAATCAGGAGATGATTTTAGGTCATTTTGTTTACATCATTATATATCTGAAGACATTGTCATATGGGACAAAGGCTGCCAGCGGCTAACTGTTTAACCTGTTCTGTCCAGCTGCTCTACGGAACTGCACAGATAGAGAAACCCGATGTGAATAACGCTTGACTAAATAGAAATATTAGGATCATTTAAATGTTTATATGGTGTTAAACGTCTTTACGGTAAAAGCGACTCTAACACTACTACATGGTTTAAACTGCTAAAGAAGTTGGAGGGTTTTCACTGATATAACTAGAAAAATTATTTCTTAAATTTTTCTGTGACTCTCTGTGCAGTAAAGAATTGTATTCATCTATAATTAATTCAGATAAACTATCATACTCATTTAAAATTAATTTTATACTTTCATATAGAGTTCTTGTACTACTCCCAGCTTTTAAAGGTGTTCATATTTTTCTCTTGACAAATCTGAGTGTAAGTTATTCATTGTATTTTTATACTTAAATTCTCTAACTTAAGCAGAAGAAATTCACAAACTTGCATTTCCAAGGGACAGTTAAAGAAAGACAGACATAATGAAAAGTGTCTGACTTCTTCCTCTTCAGTATACTTTTTAGAAATATGTATATTTTTCATAAAATACATATTTATTTCCACGGTAAAAATTGTTGTTTCTTAAAAAATTCTAGTGTATTTTGGTAAAGGGTATATTTTTATTTCATTTTTAGAAAGTTTTTACAGGTTTGTATTTATATTTCTAAAACTTTGTGCTTTTGAGCTTCAATTGAATATGTCAACTGGATAAATAATGATAAATATTTATATGCCACAAAAATTGGAAATGCCTGCAAAGTACATTCTTATTTAGTAGACAAATATGTTTTTAAAACACATCTTC